>NQII01003290.1:43526-67290 GCA_002778355.1 Clitarchus hookeri | reverse complement strand
CGCTAGTGTCGGCAATGTACCAGACTTCATCTATTTTTTTACGTCAACAAACAGGATGATTGTAATAATCATAAATCAAATATTAGGTAACTTTGTAACCAAGTAAAACAATTCTCTTTTATTATTCACGTAGCTTTAAACATTGATTAAAAGTTACCTTTTGGAAACTGTGCACCTGGTGGCGGAAATTTTCCTTATGCCCAACTCTCCCATAAGAAATCATCAGGCTTTGTTCGTAACCTGAGTAGAATAAACCTTAGCTGGGTTTACAATAGNGCTTCCATGCAAGGTGGCTTTCTCCTTGGCCGGCTCGGCTCCCCTCCTGTTTCCTCCCCTCATTTCCCTCCCTTGATTACCCCTCCTCGGTGACTCATCGTAACGTTACCGAGCGTTACACTTTTTCATAAGTGACTCCCAGTCGCAACCTAATTTAAGACGTTGTCACGTCAATATTAAAAAGGCGTGTGTCTACACATGTTTACGATTGTATTAGTTCACAAAAATAAGCGTCTCTGATACAAAATGTCGGCTTTGGAGTGTTATCTGCTTAAATATGGTTGTGTTATACGAGGTTAGGTTAGGAACAAAAGTAAAAATAACAGGCTTGCCGCCTGTTTCCATTGGATGCAATTAAGAATTAAAATATTAATGGGAAACTGCAAATATAGAAGACGTGTTTCCGTATGCCAGATCAACGCTAGCCATATCATTCTTAATGCATAATTCTTTTATTGTGATCCCAGCTTTAGTGATGGGCAGAATCTAATATTTCCAGGAATCTGATATTTTATATTCGAATACTTGTGATAATCGAGAACTTTCACTCGCGGCTTGAATTCGAGAACTGACGAATCCCGTGGTGGTATTCGTATATTCGAATATATGATTTGATTTCTTTTTCTGAACGACCTCTTTCCATTCGCGTTATTACATTAAACAAGGTGCAATCGAGGGGCGGCTTATGCCGATCCTCGGCAACTCTATAATAGGCAATGCAATTCTAAACAATGTTATAGATGTCAACAGCAGACACGAATGTGTTTGATATTGAACAAACTGATTTTGAAACTTTATATGTAATATAACTAGACCAAAACGCATACGAGAAGACATAGGTTTCAGTAAAATAACTATTCAATTTGAAAAATACAGTCAAGTCTGCAAAGAGAACAAGTTTGGAACGAACGACGTAACGTTTTCATGAGAACTCGAGTACTCGTAGATAAAGAATGTGAGCGAGACGTGAGTACCTAGCGAGCCTACTGAAGGATAACTCTGCTAGATCACTGGGATCAAAGTATTCGAATACTTTGGCACCATTCGAGATATATCGAAATCTGCTAGGAATCGATTTCTTTAACTTTTTGAACTAGAATATACTCCCATCACTACTACAGACTCCAGTTGGCTCTTTTTGCTAACAAAGCGGTTCCGTTACCCGGTTTAGTTTGATAAATTCACTGTGTATAACAGTTGCGCAACAACTGTTGGGAAGGGTGGGAGGTGGACAATGTCACTCCTTAAACTTAGTAAAAGGCGCCAGCATGACAGTAAATGGGGACTGAAACTTGCTTTGTTCTCCAATATACGTTGATATATTTTATACAACCTTTAATTAGCCTAGTTGTTATAATGTATTTATGATACTTACAGGCCTATAAGTTGATCGTCGATTTTCTGTATCTTTTATGCAGCCAGTATGTAATTTAAGTTTTGATCGCATCAAATCGAAATTAATAAGAGATCGTATGTGCTATAGCAGAGCACTGCGTTCCTTCTACAAAACAGATAGTAGCTCTAACAGATCAACAATATTTGTATTATCCCCACAACTATCGTAATTGTAATAACCTAACAGAATGTTCTGTCGCTGTTACTGAACAGTTCTGTAATCGGATGTAAGGGTAGCAGCAACGTAATTTTCTTCAATGTAATTACAATCCCAGTTGTGGTAACAATCCTAATATAACTGTTGAAAATGTTCTGTTGGATGTGCTATCTGTTATGTGATAGGAACACAGTGCTATGCTTTAGAAACCACACAATATGCATAGTAGCAAATACTATCACAGACAGGAATACAACAAACAGTTATGTTGGTTTTACTTTCTATTTTAACAATATTTAAATGGGGATTTAAACCCGTCAGATGGCTGACCCTATTTTAACAGTTTATGAAGATAGATTCTATACAGCCATATTATTTTTGTGAGTGCTCGTGCGTGAGGTATCAAACTTCACCCGTGTGAATTACACAATCAGTTGTCCTTGCTAAGAAGTAGGGCAGAAAACTGGTGTTCATAAAGTAATCGTTAAATCATTGTGCTGATGAACTCGTGTTTGATGCTCGATGCCATGAAATAAGTAAAGTTTGGAAGGAGGCCACTTTAACAACATATTTTTTTTTTTTCAGCGTAGTTGTAATATTAATGTTTTCAACCGCTCTCTGCCAGAAGATTTACACAGTTCATTCCAAAGTTGGCTCCTTCATATCCTCACAATTCAAGGCACTGCCGGGGCGTAAATTCTCTTTTTATCACTGTTTTATGAGCAGCTACCAACTGAATTCGTCGTCGACGCGTTCCCTCCTCATTTATTTTCGAGTTCGCCTGACCTATCATTTTTACAACACTTGCTCGCGAAGGGGAGGAAAAAAACACCATTTCTGTCGAGTGCTCTGGAAGTGTCCTTGTCCTTTCAAGTTTCATTTCTCATCTTCGTCTGTAATTAAGAGACAGCTTTCTCAATCTTTAGCAGTGTTATAAAATATTTATCTCGGGAAATAATTTCTCTTAAAAAATTGTCTCGAGGTAGTTGTATGAAATATTATTGTACCTATTAAACGTACTTAACATTTACGTAAATTTTATCTCCGTTCAACTTAAAGATTTAATCACAGATAATTGAAGAAATTTCGCTGAAAAATAATTACTTTAGCTGGTTAGTTTTTTCGGAAACATATTTCTCTACACGAAAACTGTTGATTATATTTCTCCGTTAATTCCAAGCTTCACTCTACGTAAACCAAAATATAGTATCTGGCCAAAATGTTTACAAAACGCGGGATATTTGTGTAGTTAGTAAATACGGGGAATCACAATAACTTTGAGAACCCTACTTTTGGTTTGGCAATTGTATATGTTTATTGTATTTTTATCGAAATGCTTTTCGGTCACGTTAACAGTTAGCAACCGACTCATGAAATTTCATACACAAGAGTTTAGTAGCACGATTTTGATTTTAGTATGTGTGTTGCGAACCATCCACAATGTACTATCACCGGTTAAGATATATGCAAATAAGTCACTAAATACCTTTGAGGTTAAACCTTATATTCCAAAGAAATTATTATTATTATTATTAATTTTTTTGCAATTTAGAATTGAAATATTTTCGTGTTAGAATATCTATCAACTTTAAGAGGAGCAGTATCTTGCGTAGCTGCCCATAAAAAGGCGCCATGAACATACGGAAGCTATTCACAGAGATACCTCGTGTCGAGCTATCAAACTAGCTTCAAAACTTGAAGCAATTTCACTGACTTCCTTGCATCTGCGGTGTTCTTTACGTATACTGACTGCTTCATGTAGGATACACCTGGTTCACGTAAAGTCTCACTATGAGCCTTATACTATCCACTACCCGGCATAAGAGGTATAGTCTATCGCAGCATTTTCACACTTTCTGTATCAATCCTTTGACCAAGAACCCCATGTATGACGTTTTTGGTTCTTTCCTAAAACATGTCATGCATCACAAGCATTTTATACTTTTGTTAACGTGACTGTATCTTATTTTTGGTTATTTATAAATTCCAATTTTTCTTCTATAATTCATATTATCAAACTGAGTGCGCACGAATGCGGTGCGTTTATCATTTGATTTAATTTTCTAGACTTACTTAAGCTTTAACATTAACAGGGCTTCAGAAAAGTTGGAAATAACCATGAATTGACTATAAACAGATATGCTATGGCGTAATGTACGCCAACTATACAATATAAGAGCAAAATATTGTTTTTCATGTAAAAGTTTTTTGTGAATCATCTAGCTGGTAACGAGAGTTCGGTTCGGTTCCTGGACACCATCGCAGTTTTAAGTCTGTTGAAATTCTTAAGTTTGCAGGCATGCAATGTATTCAGCCCATTACGCGCGTCAACATAAAAAAAAAAATTCTAGGACGTGTGAGTTTTAAAAATTGTATAACATTTTTACAGTTTTTTTTAACGACCAGCCGAAACGTGTTGATGGTTGCGCTGTACGCCGCAATGTTTAAGCCGTTACCAGGCCGTGGTTTTCCGGGAGTGTAAAAAACCGTTTACGACTGGTAAACAAAGGAAGAACACTGCCACACAACGCAGACACACGAGGTTTGTGTCAACAGCGAGCAGTAAAGAGCGTGTCATAACTCGTAAGATAAACGAATAAACACGGCCGCTGTGTGTTTCTCATATGTTAAGCTCTTTACTTGCAAGTGCCTTTAATTAATAAGCTGGGAAAACATACAGTTTCTTTTTTTGTGTAAACATTTGCAGTAAATATTACGCGTGCGTTACATACACTTGGTGCTGCCTCGTGTCAAGAAACTAAATGTGGGCGTGCTGTGATTCTTTTGAGAAAAATATTATTGCTTTATCCCATAAGTAGATTTTAATAGGCTTGTTGATATCCGTATGGACTCTAAATCGTGCTGAATATTGCTCAACACAAGTATGCTATGTAATAAAAAAAACTGGAAATTCAATGAAAAAGGATTACAACAACCCGACATTAAAATATCTTAATATCATGCTTTTAAAAAGTTAATTAAAAAGTAACTATTAAATGTTTTAAAGTTTATAAAACGTTTTGGGAGAGAAGAGGATTTCATATCAAAAGCACCTCTTCCCCGCCATCACATATCTCGGTTTATCGTATGAGAATTTCGCGCTAGAATTTAGATACCATCATAACCCTTGATTATGTTATTTTATACTTACTCTTGTATTTGAAAAGTGTTTAGGCGATTATATGTACTTTTGCCTACCAGCATTTATTTATGTAATTCCTGATAGATTAAAACAAAAAGTAGAAATTTTAAACGCTCACAGTTTGAGTCGTTGTAAAAGGAGAACAACTTCTTGCAAGCTAATGTATCCTACGTCACTAACAAATTAAGATGCCGCTCGCATACAAGCCAGCATACACCATAGAAAATTAAGTGCATTATCTGCAGGCCAGAATGTTGAATGTTTTTTTGCGAGAAGATTTGGCGGGACAATACCCTCTGATATCCAATGTGGCAAAACTTTTAATATGCACAGTAAAGTTTTTTTCAGGCTCTGTGCTGTGAAATAGCTACCAAATTGCAGATAAGTAAAATAACTATTTGTCATGCACAAAATAATGATTTTTTCCCCCATATGGGGAAACAAAAATGAAATTGTTAAAGCAGTTAAAGAATTGCTTTATAAAGATAAACGTAAATATTTAATTGTGTGTAGGGGGGTTAAGCTGTTCCAGAAACACTTCCTGCCTCTCCCCCTACAGAACGCCCCATACTTCAGTCTGCCAGACCTGCTTGGCGATTTTCATATCTGAAAAGAATGCAAATTTGCCTACTGCAAGGTGGGGCTTGATGAAACTGTGAAAATCGCCCAAAGGTAGTGAATTTCGACCGAAAACCAGTGAAAAATGCTGCATTGGAATAACTTAAGTATTAACATATAATTACAGTGACTGAATTCTGTTGATTGAGCGGTGTTTTTTTAAATCGTGATTTACAATAAATTATACTGCGACAACGCACTTATTCGCCAGTCGAAAGCCACTTAATAATTGAATCTTCAGTAACATCGCAGATTCAGTGTGCGCTTTTGGGTAGCGTATGCAACATTTACTGCGTGTTAGGCACGAAACATACCTACTACGTATTTACACCACTTAACCATCGCCTACGGCATAGACAACCCGTTGTACATGTGTGTTTTGCAGACTGGACACGTACTTCGGTCTATATCCATTGGCGTGCGATATGAGAGATTTAGGAGTGTGTTCAGTAACGAGGTCTTCAGCCCTATGGAGGCGAAGTGAGATCTAGCGGTAGCAGTGGCGAACAACTGTAAGGTGAGGGTCGGTGAGTACGATAGACAACTCGCTCGCCAACCTTAAAACTTAAACGGCCACTCTTTGTAAAAACAAGAATGACAAGGAATTCAGACTTACTTTTTGCTTCATGGATTTTTTTATCTAACTAGGCTAGAGAAATTCAACATTTATGCCTTTCGCTGGATTTCTTTTTCCTGCAACGATGCGCAGCTGGGAAGTGAAAAGCGAGTCTTAGATTAATAACCTAACTTTGCTACGAATTTTCGGTCTTTTCTTGACCTTACGTTAATGTAAACAGAAAACACGCTACATATACATTATCGGAACATTTAGGTAGTTAGTGATCACGCAATGATGAAGCAGTGGAGGATTACAGCCAATATTATAACTGAGGTAAACTGATTTGTGTTTTCTGTGCAAGTGTTTAATATTTATTTACGATATGCCATCAGTACTATCAAAATGATTTCAAATAGTTGCGGAGGCGCGGTGGTGTGGTGGTCAGACTAATCGTCCCCCACCTCAGCAACCCTGATTTCATTCCCGGTGGGGTGGCTCCCGGATTTTTGCATGTGAGAATTGTGCCGGACGATGCCGCTGGTCGGTGGTTTTTCTCGGGATCTCCCGTTTCCCCCGCCCTTGCATTCAGGCGCTGCTCAATACTCACCTCACTTCACCCTCATCGGCTCTCAAGACCCATATGTTAAGAGCCGTCCAAATATCTCTACTCCACTTCAAGTAGTGACATTATATTTGTTTACTTTAAGTTTACCTAAGGGCCCGTAAATTAATATTTAGTTAAATTGAATCGGTTATTTCAGAAACAACACATGTGACGTTCACTTTTAGAGAAAAACGAAAAAAATGTCGACAGTGTCGGTCCCCCATAAAAAAACTAACCACTATTTCTGGGTGTACGATCTCCATCGGTCACTGCAAAAATAATTGACAACGTTTTCGCACATGTGTCGTTCCTGCAATACACTGCATTTGCAACACATTGCGATAGTTAAGAGGGTGATTTGACAAAGAAAGACGGAAATCCGTTTCATGAAAAACACTCTGTTTTAACGACAACAGTTAACACATGTTGAAGGCATGGGAAAAACAGTACTGAATAAGACAAACCAATGAAATGTAGCCAATAAATTACTATTAAATCATCCTGTTTCTGAAAGTGCTCTGTGTCAATAAACTATTAATCATCCGCTTCTTAGTCCGAGTCTGGAGGTACTTGATGCAGGGCTTGCGTCGTTGGCCATTGTAGAATGCCATCGTGAAAGCTTTCGTAGCCCATGATGTACTACCGAAGTTTGGCGAGATCCCTAATCTTCTTCTCATTAATGGTGACTCGGCCTTCAGGGTAAACTTTCGTGGTATGTATAATAGTGGGAGGGTTTCGTGTTTTGTCAAATGAGAACGTGCTTCCACGTAACCCTTCAATAAACTCCTTGGCAACAATTGTTCCTCTCTTGCTTGTACTGTATGTGAACTCCTTGTAAGAAGCAATGGCAAATTTTAGTTTTCGGTCCTTTGGAACCCCTAGAAATGTAATCATTGACCGTTCAGGGCTGCCACTATCGGGGATCGAATTGTCCTTGTATTACAGAAATGACACACGTGCTTCCACGTGTGTTTCTGATCTACACGATATTATCACCCCTATTTTGTTGGGGGAACGTTGCCTGCGCATATTATTCTTCTTGCACCAAACGAAGCGGCTTCGTAAACTGTACGATAATCTGTATTTAACTCAAAACCACCGAAAATGTTACACGTGTTGTTTCTGAAATTACCTATTCACTATTATTTTCGTTATTAAGCAGTTTATGTTACATTAAAAGTTGTTAGTAGGAGGCGTTGATTTAAAGTATGTATCTGAACTACAGTTGTGCTAATATAGGCAAAATAAGAGTGTATTGGTGGTATTTAGAAATTGGTAGCAGCGCAAATGACATGTGCCCTGTACACTGTTCCTCCTAAGNTTGCACCAAACGAAGCGGCTTCGTAAACTGTACGATAATCTGTATTTAACTCAAAACCACCGAAAATGTTACACGTGTTGTTTCTGAAATTACCTATTCACTATTATTTTCGTTATTAAGCAGTTTATGTTACATTAAAAGTTGTTAGTAGGAGGCGTTGATTTAAAGTACGTTTATGAACTACAGTTGTGCTAATATAGGCAAAATAAGAGTTTATTGGTGGGATTTATAAATTGGTAGCAGTGCAGATGACATGTGCCTTGTACACTGTTCCTCCTAAGATGACATCTTCCCTCCCCTGCCTAAGTGTGCGTGTGTGTGCGTGCTGTCAGCAGCAGTGCGGGTGAACGCTGAAGGACGCGAGCATGACGCCCCTGCCACTGGGATCTGTCCTCACCCCGTGCTGTCAGGGGCCTGTGGGAGAGAGATACGGCTGTGTCTCATGTCTCGTCACAGTTTACATGGCAGCGCCGTGCGAGTGACTGTACCAACCTGCCGTCCGCTTGTTGTTGCAGGGCTGGCGGAGCCCGTGCTGGTGCAGCTGCAGGCCCCCGAGTCCCTGGACAAGGTGAGGGCGGCCGAGGATGTCATCCTGAGGTGCCACGCCGACGGCAGCGGCGACATCAAGTTCGAGTGGTTCAGGTCAGTCATACACCAGTCGTCGAGAAAAACACCTCCTCACGATGAAACAGCTCACCTAGGCTGTGTTCGAATTCACCAGCCAATAAAACCTTGCCTGGCTTCGAGCCCTATAAAATCCCATCGGAGACTGCGACGTCACATTGTCGCTGTAAGGGCATGGGCAGTGGCGGATCTAGATGAGTGGGGCACTATGGATTTCGTTCAAACCACACATTTACCAGTAAGTGAGTGAGTGAGTGAAGAGATTTGGTGGCTCCTAACATCGAGGTCTTGAGAGCCGATGAGGGTGATCGAGGTGAGTATGGGGAAGCGCCGGAATTAAAGGGTGGTGGAAACGGGAGATCTCCGAGAAAACCCGCTGGACAGCGGCATCGTCCGGCACGATTCCCGTATGCGAAAATCCGGGAGTGACCTGGCCGGGGATTGAACCCGGTTCACCTTGGTGGGAGGCGAGCAGGCTAACCGCTCATCCACCGTGGATTGTTTATAACAGGTGCAAAACCGTCTTCCTGCAATTTGGCAGACATTGTTGTTCGTACACAAACCAAGGCAACATAAGAAATAAAAACTTATAATTTATATTTTACAGCATATGCCTTGGAGCGTGTAACAATTGCAAAATGAAGACAGGTGTTCAAAATTATAGGCAACCCACTTCATCATGAAGTGATCAATGGAATGAGGGGGGATTGCAGGTACTGAAGGGGTCAAGGGCAAGTGAATGAGAGTGTTTGGCAGTGAATTCAAACACAGCTACAGTTATTCTGTTGGCACTTATATGAAAAACTTGTGTTCATTCTTTTTATTTTTTATTAATTAAATTATCTTGTTAGCAGAAACTCTTGAAGACAGGTCTAACATGTATATAATCGCCAAGCTCAAAATTTTGTGCAGTATCTTCTCATCTAGAGTAAAAGGGTTGAGTTTGACATGGAATTAAAATGGCACAAACTTAAACTGAAACTGATGATAACTCTGAAAGTTAGACTTTTCAACCTCTAGCGTGATTGTAGATGAAGAGTGAAGGTGGAGTGAAATTACCCAGGAAAAGGTAGATGGAAATTTTTTTTTGTGACAGTCTGGAAAACTAAACTGTTGACATGCTAAATGCTGCATTCTGTTAACTTTTGTCACTATTTTACCATCAACTTTACCTCCATCAGAGATAAAATTTTCTTAGATACCAATGCTTCAACATTATAAAATTATTTTTAGCTGCAATAACACTTACCAGCTGCAAGAAATGTCCCAGTTTAATCTAGGAACTGTTTATTCACCATAAACTTAATTTTAGTCCAGTTGGATGTACGGAGTGCATTTTTGATCGTAAGTTCATGTCTCATTCAACTTTCAATCTAAGTTGATTTTTCAATCTGTTTTTGTTCCAGCACAGACAAAGAGTTCATGCATGCTAAATTTTGTTGGGAATATATATTATTGTATTAGATTGACTTATAGAAGAATATTAACTTTGTGTGCACCCTGTACTGAGGTCGAAAATGGCATGACCGTCAATGTAAAGTAATAAAATTAAAATTGTTTGCAGGCACTTGCTCACATTCATTATTAGCCTACATTTTAAGTATATTATTATCATTGTATTCAGAGATAGTGTGTTACAAGATAATGCCAAACACTCTTTGTAACACAATGCCCATGTACACTTCTAACTATACATTTAAAGTCAATTATAAAAAAAAAAATTAAAGTTGTTTTAATTAGTAGGTACATATATTTAATCATTTGTAGAAATAACATTTTATTATATAAAAAAAACTACACCAACTAGAAAATGTAAAATTTAATGGAAATTGTGGCTTTAGTTTATAATTTATAATTTTACAACTATGGAATGATTAAGAAGAAATATAGATCTCAACTCTAACAAAAATCTAGGACCATCAGTTGTAAAATACAAATATCTCTAGATAAATCAAAACAACACCACAAAATCTGCTATGTATTGGATCCCACAAAATACATAAAAAAATTAATATGACAAGCTATTACAGTTAGTTTATTATAAATCATGGTCTATTGTTTTCAACATATGAATATTCATTTTCATTTTAACAAGCAATAGTAATATCTGTAGAATTCTAAACCTCAGTAATTAATATAATCCTAATTACAGTAATCTGTAATTAGTAAAGGTTTTTATAAGTTAGTGCACATAAAATTTTAATTAATTTTCATTTAAAAGTTTTAAAAAATTATGGTGCCAGTGCTTACTAAAAAAATAATAACTAAATAAAGTTGAAAACTCCTACCTTTATCTTTAACTTTTGCAAGGCCTTACTTTTGTGCCATTGTTTTCTTTTGGGAACCTGATGATAAAAACATCCTGAAATTATCACTTTTTAATTTTTTTGCAGAACATTTAAATTACATTCTCTATTGAAAAGTGTTCTCCCTTCACGTTTGCCAGTCCAACGTGTATGTTACCTTTACCAAACCAACAGCTCCCTTAAAATGAAAAATTTGGTGGTACCTTTCACGATGAGTGTGCGTGTGTGTGTGTATGTATATATATATCTATAAAGTGACTAAGGTTCTCGTGAATATATATGCATTTACATTCTTGAAATATTTTCCAGAGTTGTGTTTCTCAAAAAATAATGTGCACAGTGTGTATTTCCAGAAATAGGAAACATATCAAGGGTGTGTGTGAAGAAGGGGAGGTTGTTACATGCAAACATTTTTCTGGACCATTGATTCTTGGCTGCAGTGCTGGGAGAAAGGTAGAACACATTAAATCACTTTGCTGTGCATTTTCATCCTGTGTTCTTTATTTTTTTTGCTCTAGTAGGACAATATTTTACATCTGCCTCATTCATCAGTATGATAATTTAAAAAAACATTATAGAGCTTCAGTATAACTTTAATAAATTCAATAATTCTTATAACACATGGTTATATTCTTCAATTCTTCTTCATAATTGTTCTAAATGTTCTTTTTGTTACCTATTTAAAATATGTCAGTGTGTAGCCTGCTAGGAACAAAGCAATCATTTAATTGCTATAGTTATATTAGGTATTTGAGGAATATACGGTAAAAACATTAGAACAGTAAAACTATTAACTAATAAGCCATCTTGCAAGTTTACTTTGAATTATTGTATAAGGTGGGCTTCTGCAAGATTTGAGCCCCATAATGCTTCTCTCGAGAAACTTAACAATTTAATGGCAAAAGCGTTATTTGTATACTGTCGTACCACGGCCATAGTTGCAGTCACATGTAATATATCTATCTTTAATTTTGCATTTGGTGTGTTTCATTTCTTAAAGTTTCAAAATCAATACATTTTCTGAAAATGGTAGATCAGGGAACTTCCAAACCTACTGATATATCTGCATAATGTCAAAAATTAGTTATAAGTGCAGTCTCCTGTGATAACAAAGTGGTATAAGACATTCAGATGTCAACCCAGACAGTTTGTGGGCATTTATTTGATTTATTCTTTGATTCAGACTTCTACTATACTATTGTACCAAATAATTATTTAGGTTGGCCATACTGTACATGCAAATTAGTATGCTTAGTGTGCAAATAGTTTCTGTGATAGTCTTGACGTGAACCAGGCGTTCACGGTTACCTTTGTGCCCACTGTAACTGCCGCAGTAGTGTCCTCCACTCCAGGTGCACCATACCAGCGCACATGTGTGCAAGAATGATAGTGTGTTCAGTGTATATCAAGTGTATTTGTCCATGTGTGATAGTGCACCGTGTCATTAATTATTCAGTTTAACAATTTAATCATTATTATTTACCAATATAGTTTCGTCAGTATAGTGCATTAGTGTTTAGTATTTATTCAGTATTGATGTATACCATAATTATCGTGTGTCAAAACAGTCATCACATACATAGCCAGCCAGGGACATGTGACATTTTCAAGTTGGCAATGCAGTGGCTGCTACGAGTCAATACTTATATTTAATATTAATATAATGGTGTTTTATTATGTAAATACAAGGGTAATTGTGTTTTATTATGTTTATTGTGTTTAATTATGTTTATTGTGTTTAATTATGTTTATATAAGGTATGTCATGTTTACATCTCATTAGCATTTTAAGTCACATTTGTTTCATCTCTCCACCACCAGGTGTCGGCCGTGCTTAGGTGGCACGAGCCGATGCATTGGTCAGTACAGTAGGTAAGATCACTTCGGCGCGAGCAGACGTGATAAGTCTCTCGTTTCACTCAGCAATCGCATCATCATATCATTCACGAAGCAACTAGTATTTTTATGTTAAATCTCACCAAGGAGAGAGCAGCGTCACGCGTCTTAAGTAATTATAATCCAGCAGTGTGTTTATATGACCACGCGGTCACCACGTGTTTGATCAAAGTGTTCAATAAAATAATTATATAAACTTGAGTGCGTTATTAATTCAGGCGTGCGCAGCGGCCATACAGCTCGCAATTTCTTAATATCTGACGGTGTATTACCAGAGACCCCTGGGCCGTCGGCCGAACGACCCAAATAATCTCATTAGCTCACCGTAGAGCTATGGCGCCGGGCAATTTATAATCATTACATTACAGCTCTGGTATACGATCGTGTCAGTATTCAATATCTAACGAGACAAGAATAACTGGAAGTTGTAACAGTATACATATAAAATGGATAACAACATAGGTTATTTACACCTGGTGGTAAAAGGCGTTCACATAGGCATTCTAACTAGGCAGTGTGTACTCATTTCGTCACTGTGGTATGGGTTATATATACCACTTGCCCTAGGGAATCATTAGGTTAGTCATGTTTAAGTTGAACAGTAATTAATACATGTTTATGAGCTCTCTGTAGCCATTCAGTCATACATACATTTCCAGCTTTCAAGGGCATTAAAATATAAATGAAAATGTGCAATAAATAATGTAAAAAATATTTTAATGAAACATTTAAAGAATAATTTAGGGCTGTAGGTAATGAACACAATGTTTGCTGAAATGTCACAAAATGGTGAGGCATTGTGTGGCATTGCAGGAATACAGATCGAGTGACGAAGTCAGAGCGGGTGCTGCTACGCAACAAGCGACTGCACATAAAATCTGCAAGTGCTAGTGACAATGGAGTTTACTGGTGTAAAGCAATCAACACTGCTGCTGTGAGGAACAGCACGGATGACTTCGCTCTGTCCATACCCGGTAAGTACGCAGTAAAACAAAGCATAGTAGAAGTGAAAACTTCATAGTTTCAAGTTATTAACTAACTAGCAATTAATAATAACTAGTCAACATTTCCAGACTAATTCATTTGTTTNCTTCATAGTTTCAAGTTATTAACTAACTAGCAATTAATAATAACTAGTCAACATTTCCAGACTAATTCATTTGTTTGTTAACATATTTAATGTACATTTACTGTGATTTGCTGGTGGTAACAGGGCCAGTCTGAAGGATCCGCAGGACCTGTAGCACTACTAACATTGGGGGTTGCCTCCTCCCTCCATGGAATATGCAGATTTCACTANAAGGATCCGCAGGACCTGTAGCACTACTAACATTGGGGGTTGCCTCCTCCCTCCATGGAATATGCAGATTTCACTAAACATATTCCTAAATTAATAAAATATCAAAAACTAAAATTTATATTGGGTACACTTTTAATTGAACTAAGTTAGATACATGTCTCTTTCAGATAATGTGGCTACAGAAAATGTATCAATTATCTTAGACACATTCATTTCTCTCAGTAACTCATGCTCAATACTTATCAATGAAAGGCAATTCAGACTTGTTTGGGATCATATTGGATCTTAAACTCGTTCTTTACTTGTTTCAGTTTCGAAAAAGAGTGTTCACCACTACAGTTTGAAACAGTAGTATATATAGTAGAGAATTTGTAATGCTGCGGTTGGCAGGACTGGGCAGTGTGAAGATGGTGTCCGGGCAAGGAACATAATTGTAACCATTGGAGTTAGATAAATCATCAACACAATCTATAGAATAGGAAAACAAAAGCCAAATAATAATCAATTATAAGATGATACAGTCTCAATTTGTATAGTTCCTGTTGATTGTCAACAATGCCAGGTAAGTCCCAGAAAAGTACCAATTCTCAAAATTTCAGATGGATGTATATATTCTATACTGCAGTCATTGAAGGTACATCCTTGAAAGTCATCAAATTGTCTGTTTCATTGTCTTAGTCATCAAACTTCCTCTCTGTACAGTTGACAATCGGTGAGCACTTTGGCCTCATCTTCAATAATGCTGAAGGTTGTTTGGAGAGCTTCAACATATCCAAGCAAAGATTCATACACTGCACAAGCATAATTCAGGTCTTGGTCTGACTACTGCAATAAAGACCTGGTTATCTGAAACCTCTAGAGAATCTGGTCCCACAGTACAATCATGATTCCTGTGTTCAACTTCTTCAGGGTTAGCAAGAGTCCTCCAGCCTGTTGTCTGTACTTAGCGATGACATCAGTATCCTCAACAATGTTTTTCAAAATATTGATGATGACACAATAGCCCTTACTGAGTGCTGAAGCTGTATCTGCTTGGGCAGACCATCTAGTGTCAGACAATTTTTTAAGCAGGAGAAGGTGATGTTCACGACTTGACGTGCATTTACAAGGAGTCCCATCTGTTAGTGGAAGCAGAAAAGAATGTATAAATATTCTACATGAAGGTAAAAGAGTGGATTACTTTTGAGCAACATTCTGCAGCACATTTCCCTTCCAAATTTAGAGTGCACAAAACAAAGAATATACTCAGCAAACTGAATCTTCTCCTTTATAAGGGCCTGAAGCCCATTGTAATTCTCACTCATGTTACTAGCATTGTCTTAGCTCTGGCGTCTACAGTCTTTGAATGATAGCCCCATTTCATTTTAATAATTCCAAAATTATATTGGCAAGCTGTGCAGAACCACCTCCTTCTATATCTAAAGTTTAAGAAATCTTTTGACATACCCAGGGGGTAAAACATATCACACAATCAAAGCAAGTTAGTNGTGTGCTTGTTATGAATCTTCAGAGAAGTGTAATGTGAGGCACTAACTCTAAAGTTATCACCTGGTAGGCCTATATACTTATTAAAAACACTATAAATGCTCCATAAACAATTTTCTAAAACTCACAGCAATTCATATTCATAGTAGCAAGAGTTTTATTATGCTATTGTTTAGAAAAATTTGACCTGTATCGACGAAAATCAAGTAGACATCGGAACAGAACACCACAAACAAATTGCCGACAAAACACACAAAAACACTTCAGTGCTTACAAATAAGCACAAAGCAAATTCAACATGCAATATCCATAAACAACAAACAAATCAGTATGTGAAAGAATTTTCAATTCAAATTTAAGTCGCAATCAAAATTATCAATTAAAATCTGTTTTAATTAAATTTCTCAGTTAAACAAAAATTACTTTGATGAAGGAATGGCAACATAGATTTTGGAAGGCATACACAACTAACTTTTACACAAATAATTTAAAAGAATATTCCTTGTCATGAAAAATAAATCTGTGCTAAATTTTACTACACAAAATCTACAAAATAAAATCCAACTTCCTTGTTTTACGCTTTGTATATCTGTCTATAATGTTCTCCACATCAATTTTGAAATCTCTATGGATATGTAGCAGCACCAGTCCGCTAAGTCTCTCCTCTGCATTTCATGTACGTAGCCAAGGTTTCAGGCGACGCAAAGTTGAAAAAGTCCTTTCGGCCATTGCAACACTCACTGGTAACGTAGCTAAAATGTTTATTAGGATGCGTATCACTGAAAACATGTCTTTATTGGTAACTTTTAACACTTCCAAAGCAGTAATCGGAATATCACTTTTTTGGTGTTAACTCGTTGCCACTTTTCCAAACATACTCTGGCTCAAAACTAATTGCACAGTCACTCAAAGTATGCTCGTATACTTGCAACATATATGCTACTAGCATTTCAAGATTGTTTATTTGCCACTGACACATTTCTGGACTCTGTGATGGTTTTAATTATAATGGAGGGCATAAGCAAGCGAAGGTCGAAATTCGTCATGACTTCTTCAGGTAGACGATTCCGCAGCTCATTCAGAACGTGATCGAGAAGGGGTATGTAAATGGTAATCCTAAAAAACGCCTCTGGTCCTTGATCGGTGCTAGGAGGGTTTCCCCTATACAAGAATCTTCGGAGTATACATGGTCTTGATATTTCGACATATAGCAATTTTGCAATTTCATCTGCTTTGAGAAATCTTTTTTTAATGCTAGAATTGGCATCTTCTCACTTTTTCTGCAACACTGAAAGAACATGTTTAAGTGCATTAATAGCGAATATAGCATCAAGTTTAGGTGAACTGCAGGAGTCGTCTTAATGCAAGATTTGTGCCTAAAACATTATTTAAAGCAAATGTTGTTACAATGAATTCGCTGTTAGTGATACTTTTAATAAGTTCATATACTTTGGTGTTCATTTTGGGACCACTAGCCCATTTAGTGATTTTTTTCAGACCTTCGCAATCTTTAGGTAGCAGTGTGTAAAATTGAATTGTGCCATCATGTTTCTCTTGCCACATAGTTTCACAAAGACCCAAAAAGGATTGACCGAGCGAATTACGAAAAACAACTGTGACTTTCGCAGATTAATTGGAGAAAGTTATAATCTCTTTCATTTTGGCCACAGAGTTGTGACATGGTATGACATTGTTAGTTTTTTTAAGAGTGTTTAGGGTATGGTTCAAACAAGGTCAACATTTTGCATTACGTGCAATTTTGCATATTTCTTGAACAGCAACCTTCATATCAGATGCTATAACTGAAAAATTATCTGTTCCAACACAGACACAATTATGCTTTTAAGTCAAGAGAGTGTTTTTTGCAAAAGTCTATTGCAATGTGGGCGAGAGAGTTGCCGAATAGACGTTTCTCTTCTCCTTCAATGTCTTCAGATCTGAGTGATTTGTAACAATCAATAGAACCTAGAAAATCATCACAACAAATATTTTAGTGCACATATCTGATAGAAATGCTCATCTGCTCCTTATGAGATGCGTCAGTAGTTTCATAAAATGTGAACGCTTTCAAAGATTATTTTCTGTATCTCTTCGTCACTACATCTTACGAGTTAATTTTGTATGGTTTTACTGATGTAATTTGCATTAGCAGATACATTTTTGAGCTGTTCCTCCACTTCAGTATCACCTGCAGCAATCTGAAAATGTAAAAGCTCACGAAAATTTCCTCCATTGCTGACAAGACTATTGTTTTTAGTTGTTGGAAGGAAAGTGGAACCATTGTCTCTATGCACAATAAGGGAATATTTTGGCATCCACATAAAACTATGGTTTCAATTATAGAGTGGAGCCGAGCACGGTTTTCTCAAACTTGCGCCAAATGTTGCGTGTTAACTTGATTAATAACCTCAAGTTCAGGCGCACTATATGAGCGTAGGAAATTTTTACCTGCGCTAATTGCATCTTTATGATATATTGTATTCTCGTGAGTGGTGATGTCGCCATCCTTTCCATAAAGTTTAGCAAAAGACATTAGAGGTTTCTTTACGAATATTCCCAGTGGACTGTTTCATTGACACATTCCATGGTCACCAGCAAAGAGAACGCAATACATACCTACAATACAGAGCACGATGAACATGGGAGAGAACAAGCCAGTGGTGTTCTGTGAGGTGATAACATTTCACGTAGTGCCTAACTTCCCAGCCATTCTTTAAATGTACAGAATAAGGAATATTATTTGAATCAGCAGATGGACGCCATGGATTTTCTAATAAATGACGCTTNACAATAAGGGAATATTTTGGCATCCACATAAAACTATGGTTTCAATTATAGAGTGGAGCCGAGCACGGTTTTCTCAAACTTGCGCCAAATGTTGCGTGTTAACTTGATTAATAACCTCAAGTTCAGGTGCACGATATGAGCGTAGGAAATTTTTACCTGCGCTAATCGCATCTTTATGATATATTGTATTCTCGTGAGTGGTGATGTCGCCATCCTTTCCATAAAGTTTAGCAAAAGATATTAGAGGTTTCTTCATGAATATTCCCAGTGGACTGTTGCTGTGACGCGTTCCGTGGTCACCAGCATAGAGAACGCAATACCTACAATACAGAGCACGATGGACATGGGAGAGAACAAGCCAGTGGTGTTCTGTGAGGTGATAACATTTCACGTAGTGCATAACTTCCCAGCCACTCTTTAAATGTACAGAATAAGGAATATTATTTGAATCAGCAGATGGACGCCATGGATTTTCTAATAAATGACGCTTCGGGAAATCATTGAGTTGATTACTTTTACCGATGTAAACACCAATATCGTATTCAGGTGAAAAGTTTCTGTCTGTAGTTTGTGCAACTGCTTTCGTCGAAATATCAGAAGTCGAACCCGTCAACAACTCACCAGATTCAGTTTCACTGAAATTAGATTGAGACGTAGATGCTTTTGAACTTGTAGTTGAATCAGAAGCTGGAGTCTTCACTCTTTTAGCAAAGAAAGAGTTTATAGGCCGATATAATTGTCGCTTTCTGCCGATGCTTGTGCTACAGCCACTAGTACCATCATCACTACCTACCACCTGCCCCCTTCTGCTTATCCTATACCAAACCAAAACCAAATTCTAAATAAATGTTATTTTAGATTACAGCATATTATTTTAATATATATACAGTATACATACATATTTATCAATCAACTCAGTTTTATAAAATAAAGCTTAGTCCGTCATCTAACTTGGCGCGAAAAAGGTCAAGGATGGTTCTGCCGTGGCTGTAGCTATAAAAACTATTGTTTATCTTGGTAGAAAACACTTTTTCGTAAATAATGACTAACGTTACATTCATCAAACATTTTTTTAATAACATAGATGATAATGTTATATTAATTCCGAAAGCAATATAAAACGTAACAGTTTGCAAAAGACAAAGATGAGTTATTTGCAAAATTATATGTTCTAAGAAAATTTGCTTCTTAAAAAAAAGACATAGTATTATGCAGTACTACACAAAAACAATAAGTTTGTATTCAGCATGTTAATTTAAAACTACAAAATAAGATTCCCTAGCCACATATAAATGGCAGAGTTGGTAAACGTAAACAATTTTACATGTTTCAATTATTTACGGACTTCAAAACTCATTTCCGTTTGGAAAAATCAAAATTTGAGGATTTTTTGCTCTGCATGCGAAGTTACTTGTTTGTTTTGGTTGCAATGTTTACATATTTTCACACCATTTCACTTGTGTCAAGCAGGGAGGGTTAACTCCGAGTTGATAGAGTGGAAGATTTAGTAATCTCGGTAGACTTTTTGAACGCAAGTAAACTTTGATCGGGAGAGTTTTCAAACGAGCAGAGTAAAATTTTTACCCTAACTGGGTTAACCTGGTGAGTTTTTGTAAACGCCTAAACACACAGTAGATACACAGACTATATTATATATTTAACATTTACACCTTATAAAAAACAATATATTTTGTACTTGAGCAAAAAAGGTTTACAGTATCAAAATGTGACTGTCAAATAATTTTTTTTTGCATAGAAGTAGAAAACTGACTACAGAATGTGAAAAAGAAAACAAAATGCATATCGTTAATTTGTTAAAAAACTTGAATACTTCATTATTGTTTTGGACTGCCGAAGCGGAAACACATGTTTAAGAGATTATATGTTTTGAATGGAAACTTTTCAAAAAAATTACAGACTCATTTATTCTATTACATTATAAAAATTGTAACAAGTAGAAGAAATTCACAATATATATTAAGGTGTGTCTGACTCAAACAATTAACTTGTCAGTCGTGGTCTTTCCATCAAAATGTGTGCACGCCGTATGGTACTTGTAAACAATTCCATCGAAGCATTTGAAAATATGTGACATTTCTTATTTATTTCTTCAATTGGCTTTGACACAACTTACGACCCTAACATTATATTATGTAGTGCACATTTTGCAAAAAATTACGAGAATTATTTGATTTTGCGATGTCTAGGAAGCTAACTAAACCCTGGATTTAACATTGTTCTAATGGGAAAATGTAACTTGTTTAATGTTTATTTTGGTTTTGGTATACGTTAATGTTTCTAGGAACTTGACTTTATGTTGAAGCAGAATTTACGACCTATGAATAAGCACTATATTCAATAGAGTATTGAGTAGTCCTTAAAAAAAATAAACAAACATTTATCAGAAAATTTATTTTTGTGTTACTACTCAATAACTACAGCAATAAAAAAACTGGTTATTGAACTAAAACCTACCATTTTCATCTCAGTATTTCCAGTTATGACACAGCAACTAATTTACTTACAAACTGCGAGTTTACAATGCCAACCAATGGCCATATCACAACACAATGTGAACGTGTGAGTGAGACAGCACATGAAGATGTCTGGCCTCACCCACGCAGTCCGCTTCCATGTCAAAACAAAACAAATTAAGACATTTTCCCTCAACCCCTCCTCCCCCCTCAGTCGTTTTACTTATGCCAGCCTGTTACTTGTGAAATATGATGTCAGCTGCAACGGACATTGTCAAAATGAGAGGCAATTTCTGTATCATTGCGAGATACTAAATTGGCTTTTATACCTATCTAGTAAGTAAATACTTATTGGTATGGAAACTGCAAGTTTTGGTAGGCATTAATCACAGGTTGGGGGGGGGGGGCTGTCCCCTCCCCTCTGTATCTGCCCTTGTGTTAGTCCACATTAGCTGAATCTGGTGTTGAATCCAAAGACACTGAATAATACTTGCACTCTTCATTTAAATGATTATTTTATCAGCATCCTGGCTTCATCAGACAGATAAACTCTTTGCACACATCTTTGGAAAGATGTGAAGTACAGTATACCCTTTTCCTATGTTCGCATGATTTTTGAAGTGTTCAGACAGGAAGGGGTCGAACTTGGACAGCAGCTCTGACAGTCTAAGTTTTTGTGTAGAGCCAAATGTTTCAACTCTTTGACGGAATAAAAATCCTCATTCTACTAGAAATGATACACCTTCCACTACATGTTAAAGTACTTTCTGCCAATAATGTTGCTTATTTCCCATCTGGTCGACGAGTACATAATCAACATGCTCACCCTTCTTCTTCCGCACTAACAAAGCAACCATGGTTTTCTTGTGCTGAGTACTTTCTTCATGTTGAGTCAGTCCAGTGTTTCCATTCTTCCAATTGTTGAAACCTTCCTCAATGAACTGACATGAGAATTCTAGGTTCATAATTTTACAAGGGAAGCAAAATAAGTGGCCTTTGCTTGGTGACTAGCCCAGCCAATTTTTTTCCTTTTTAACATTTGTAAGTTTGTTAACCCTAGTATAGTAAAACCTCTAACAGAACCACTTTTCATTCCCACGTTCATAATGTTTTTTGGAGGAAGCGAAGTTACAGTTAACATTTTGACACTCCCTTTGCAATCCATTATTCTTTTGCACTCTCTGTTTCATCTAATCCTGCTCGAGGTCATTCTCCTAGACCAGTTGAAAAGTTAATGCACAATTTTTTCATAGTTGTTTGTGTCATATCTTCTACTCTGCCCACCAGTACAATTTTTTCTTATTCTTCCAAATTATTAGCCTCTGAAGAATTATTTTTGCTATACTAGGTAGGCCTGTTCTCAGCTTTGTTGGAAATAATGTTACCTTCAGTCAAAATTTCAAAATTTCCAACTGCAGTGGAATTAATGAAGGATCCAACTTGAAGGGGCTAAGTAAGACATGTCAGTCTCACTAGAATGCATAATGAAGAAAGTACCTAGAGAACTTAGGAATTTTGGACACAGCCTCTAGTTCCTTTTTTAAATTTTTCTACCCTTGGTGTTCCTTTTACAGACTCAGAAGGGTAATAACTCAGTCATTGAGCAAGAAAATGGATNAACTTGAAGGGGCTAAGTAAGACATGTCAGTCTCACTAGAATGCATAATGAAGAAAGTACCTAGAGAACTTAGGAAATTTGGACACAGCCTCTAGTTCCTTTTTAAAATTTTTCTACCCTTGGTGTTCCTTTTACAGACTCAGAAGGGTAATAACTCAGTCATTGAGCAAGAAAATGGATNTAAATTTTTCTACCCTTGGTGTTCCTTTTACAGACTCAGAAGGGTAATAACTCAGTCATTGAGCAAGAAAATGGATGTGCTTTTTTTAAAACACTATTGAAAAAAAAAATTATGGTAATTGTTAAAATGTTTAAAATGGTTAACTCATGGCTGCACACACAGTTGGATCCATGCTTGCACATACTTTCAATATCAACAGGAAATGTCAATTTTAAGCATTTTGTATGTAATATTTTTGAATCAGAATCTATCTATTCAGTTTTTATTTAAAATACTACTATACTCGCCTGCACGTTTCACCTATAAATGATAATCTATACTTATGTACAAATATTCTAGAGAAAAAATTTTTGGTCACTTGAGTTTTATGGAAAATTGGTCATTTAGTTGTAATGTATACAAGCAAATTGAATCACTCCACATTTTTCACATCCTGTGTTCCATAATTAATCTACTCTCTTCACTGAGAAATTTCTCAGATATTCGGATATCCAGATGTTCAACTAATTTTACCAATGATAGTATTATCCCAGAGGCTATGAATATTGTGTGCACAACACATGGTTCTCATAGTTCTATACATTTGCTTAGGGTGTGAATTNTATCCCAGAGGCTATGAATATTGTGTGCACAACACATGGTTCTCATAGTTCTATACATTTGCTTAGGGTGTGAATTTAAAAAAAAAGTATGAAAAAACATTTTAATTTACAGGGGACCAGTCTGCTCTGATCAAAGTTCGTCCCAGGAACNATTAAAAAAAAAGTATGAAAAAACATTTTAATTTACAGGGGACCAGTCTGCTCTGATCAAAGTTCGTCCCAGGAACATCCTTGCAAAGACAGAGGATTCTGCGAGGTTTGACTGTGTGTACGAACATGCAGATGTGACAGAGTGGTACTTCAAAGGTGACCAGCCTCTGGAGAATAACACGCGGTAATACACACTTGTGTTAATAATTTTGGTCATAATGTTGTTTATATTGATGAATTATTGAAATAAGGGGCTAAACAGTGTGAAAT
>NQII01003290.1:3871-43157 GCA_002778355.1 Clitarchus hookeri | reverse complement strand
ATATATATATATATATATATATATATATTAGTGCAGTTAACTCTTCTGTGTTATCTGTGTCAATTGTTAGTTTTTGTTTTGTGGTAGAAAACTTCTTTAATTTTTTTGCAGTCTGACATTTGCTCATTTTAGCTTTTTTTTTTTACTTTTTGTTGCCATTTGTGAAATTACACCTGCTAGAAAAGAATTTATCACCGTCTTTTTTTTCCCCCTTCCTATTCTTCAACCATAATTATTAATAATTTTTTTAGCCTTGAAACAAACACAAGACTAATGTGGATCATAGCACCTAACTTACAAGCGTTCTTTGTAAATCGAGACATCAATTAAAGTTTTGTGTTTATTGTTGAGTTGTGGGTCATATTTCTTTAGTTAAGTTTTAATACCAGGAGTTCAATTTATATTATAAATTTAATTTCTTTATAGGCTACCATAGTTTTAAATTTATAGCAGTACACGAAAAATTAACAGTATGCATGTCATACTGTGGCATTGAATCATACCAAGACTGGCTGTGTTTTGTGAAGGGTCATGCCAGTAGGGAAGTATATGGTATGTTTATCTGGGTGATGTCTCATGCTCCCACCATGCAGTGTTGCTGTGTGCTCGCACCTTGTTAGTTGCTGGCTGCCCCATCTCCCTGTGTTACAGTTGCTGGAGCCTGCAGGTATGTGCAGTGTTAGAGAGAGATGGATAGTGCAAGGGGCACTTGCACCCAAGATTTAAGCAATTTTTAGGGTGTTTTTTCACATTGCATACTGTGTCCCAACCATGCTCCTACAGTGTCATGCCACGAGAATTTTCACTTGATACCATGTCCCAATCATGCCATTGCTGCCATGTCAATTAACAGCACGGATACAGTGAAATAAAAAAAATTGTAATGGGTGAAACTATTGGATCCATTACTTGTTCAGAGGAAGAGGAGGGATTTTACACTACTGTACATTCAATAAATTGGAAGACAATACTGTTAAGTACGTTATGCATTTTAGAAGAGTTATCCAAAATTCAGAGGTTAAAGCTGTATTTTCACATGGCACATAGTGCTGAATGATGTTGCACTATCACAGCAATTTCATCATCCCTGTTTGTGAGCAGCGACATATCACCTGCAATCTGCATGTGCAAACTTGGGTGGACAGAATGTAGTAATGTATTTGTGTTTAGGAGTTCCCTGGGGAAAGAGGGTAGGGGCACAGACCAGTTCGGTCATCTCTGGCCAGTTTTGGAGACTGCTGAGCAGTGGACTACCACGCAGTCACCTCAACAGCACCCGTAGTGTGACCAGCTTTTTATTTTCACATTACCTATTACTGTATTTCCTCTGTGCACTGACTGCGTATTGGTCATGTTGCGAATTGCTCCATGAAATGGTAGGCGCACAGCTGCAGAACCAAGTGAAAATAAAAACACTCATTTTGCTTCATTGTGCCGTGCTGCTATGAGGAATATTCAAGATGGAGCACGAGGGCACCAGGGAACGGACTCAATCTCTGCTACCAACATTTACCTTGACTTGTATCTTGTAGCAAACTGTTCTCAAAATTAACACTGAACAAGTCAAATAATTTTAACGGGTTTCTGGAAGCGAACATAAAAAAAATTAAGAAAGAGCAATCCAAATAACAGTTTCTGCCTACTTTGTTAGCATATATTTTGACAAAATGATACAGTTCTTCAAAACGTTATCTTACCCCAAACTAAAATGTGCAAATTTACAGTGTAAGAAAAAACCTTGACATTAATGCATCATGCAGGCAAAATATTTGCTCACTATGTTAGCACAAAAAGTAGGTATTAGCTAAGATTGCCATTCCTTAGTTTTTCTATATTCGCTTCCTAAAATCTGTAGATTTTTACAATGTATTTAGTATGTATTTATGTACCATATCCTCTTAGGAATTGCCTTGCACAGTGAGTACTCTTGTTATTTGGGTCAACATTTTTTTTTTTGGTAGAGTGAACACTTGCATTGTGCAAAAGAAACTTTTTTCTCACAAAATGAAATTAAAAAAATATGTTATGAATTTGAGTGAAAATGAAACAAAAATGAAAAATAATTGAATACGAGCTCAGTCTTAAAATAATTTAACGAATGTCATAACATTTTGGAAAGTTATTCACTATAGCAAATTCATTGCAAAATCTAACCAAAAAAAATGGAAAAGATAAAGTATCAGGGGTTCTTTCTTATTTTAAAATTTCCATTCTATGTCATTTTTTTAGTTATAATATAATGAAAACAAACAAACAAGATGATTTACAAACAAAAATTTTCTTTGCTGGTGCACAACATGAACATTTATTAAATCGGCTCTCGAGACCTCGCTGTTAAGAGCAGCCCAAATCTCTCACCACCAACATTCATTAAACATCCGAATATTCATCAAATCGAGAAGTTTTGTTTTGTTACAACATTTGGTAACAAAATTTCTCACCAAAATAAAAATGAAAGTTGTAATTGTTCGTTTTCATTCTGGTATACAAAATAGGCCTATTTGCCCAACCTTAGGGAACATTGGAGGCCCAAAGACTTATCTCACACTTAAGCTCAAATGTGCAAGTAATTGAGACTGCTTGTACAAGGCAGTGCCTTTCTGATAACCAAGGTGTTAACCAGTTATTGCAGCCCTAGATTATTCCCTTCTGGTGTTCTTGTTCTGATCATTTATTCAGAATTTCTGTAGTCCAATTGGAGGTATATATAGCCATCCTTCTATCCTACAGAACAGTAATTTCTCCAGGCCTCCTCCAGCATATGAAGTTAACTTAGAGTATATCATGTATGTCTACTGATGTCAGAATGCAATTTTTTTCAGAATAAACATCTTGTCAAACAGTTCATTGTTGATCAACAATGTTCAGCCATCTGATGAAGGTTTTTACTCCTGTGTCGGAATACGAGGAGACTCACATCACGAAGTGCCACAGAAATATTCAGCAAAACTAAGGATTGCATGTAAGTGTTTTGTAGGAATTGTCACAGCCACCTTAACATTAAATGTCAGGAGCCAAAACTTTAATACTTTGAAATACATTGTGCAAAGATAATAATTTTTTTGGAAGGCTTATTGCTCTTATTTTTGCTGAAACGTTTAAATGGCAAAATTATTTATAGCAGAGGTACTCAGTGTACAACTTCCATGTCTCTTGTGGACCAATGATATATTTACTGTGGTATGCTGGTATAGTCGACAAATTTAAGTGTTTAGAAAATTACAACTGTTGTTAATTATTGTTGTAATTTGGAGTGTCAGAAAAAAAAAAAAATAAAGTAATTATGTAAATTACATTTGTTATTGTACATTTGTTATTGATAATTATTATAAATGATGTAAACTCTTAAATATTGTAAGATTGATTGTGGCTCTTTTGACACAATTACGATGACCGGTTCATTGCATAAACCTTATTTCTACTCTTCTACTCGTTAACAACATTATACGTCATGTCCATCTTTCTATTACACACTCATACCAACCTTGTTGCCTCCAAACTCCCCACATGCAACACATGTTCCCCTCTTTGACAACGCTACACTAGTCTACAACAGAACTGCACAGTTAAATATCACATAATAGGAAAACCTGAAACATTTCATATCTAACATGGATTACAAATTGAGTTTGTCTTTTGGTCTCACCCATGAGCAGTTGTGCGCTGGGATTGTAATGGAGGTCCGATAGTGGTGTGTTTGTATACGCCAGCAGTCCCAGTTAAGGGTCCACCGACAGCTTGGTGATGTTTTTCACGTTCTTAACTGCAGCTTCTACTTCACCATTACCTTGTGGATATCTGGGACTGCTGGTGATATGAGTGAAGCCATACTCTTTTGCAAAATCTTTGAAGGCTTGAGAGACATACTGGAGCCAATTTTCCAACCTTTCTTCGTGCGGGATCCCCTGGCTTGAGAAGACAACCTTACATCTTGCTATCGTGGCTGCAGATGAGATGCTTGGCATTTAGAATATTTCTGGGTATCTGGAGTAGTAATCAACTATTATGAGGTAGTGCTTCCCATTCCATTCGGCCAGATCTGTACCGACAACCTCCCAAGGCACTTGTGGTAAAGGTGAAGGAATCAGCGGTTCTGGTCTGTTCTGCTTTTCTTTGATACAAGATACACAATTGGCAATACATTGACGCTATTCCCTACATGTGGAATATAGGTGGTTTATAGGGTCGTAGTTAATTCCTCCAGGCATAGACTATAAGGTGCCTAGAAGGTTAAAGGTTTTTCAATAAGGTAGTCTTTTGACGGTTCACTTAACTGGATAATTATATTGTCTCGAGTTTGAACAAAAACAACCTACAGCAACAGTTCCGAGGTGTGGTACTCTAATTTGGCTACTCGTATTAACTGGGGCGACTTCATGGTGGAGGGGGGCTTGTCTGGACGGCAACTTGATACTTAACTACTCTGCTGTTGTGTGCTGTCAGCTGGGGATGAGCTCCGGCGATCTGGACGGCCTTGGCAAAGGCCAGCGTATGTTGTCGCCTCCCCTGGACTGCTCTACTGACGTGGCCAGGGGTCCGATCCCCCAGCCAAACGCTCTCTGCGCGACTGCTTCCTGGAACTCTGGGCGGTAATAATTGACTGTCCACGGTCTCTGCGTGGTAATAATTGACTGACCCCCGAACTAACCTCTCGGTTCGATAATAAAGAACTGAAAATTCCACCTTCCCCGCAAGGAAGCTTATATGCTATCTAGCTTTCTTCCCTAATTGTCGGCATGTGTCGCCTTGTAGGGGGAGGGGGTGGTGGGAAGGTGGCACCTTGCCCCTAGCTTACTCTGTCAGCTATTTCTCCGCGGTGCGTGTCCACATTGTCCCGGGGGTGTTTCCAGCTTGTCAGCTGTTTCTCGTGCGTATTTTCTGATTTCCGGCGAAATACACCTGACTCGTGATATCTCAGCGCTCAACAGATATCACGGGCTTGCTAGAGGCGTAGGGGGTGAAGGTGGGTGGGGGGTGGCAGGGCGACGCCTCAGCGACACGTGTACGGCTTGGCAGCACGTGTTGGCCTATGCTTGACCTTCCTCTGCGGGGACGACGGCTGCCACGTGTCTCTCTAAGTCCCTACACTGGTTATGTTGGCGGGGGGTAGGTTGTGGGACAGGGCCGCTCTAATACTCCTAATGCGTCACACGTCAACATGTTTTTATATCGCTAGGGATACCGGGTCCCCACACTGCACCTTTGGCTCTCACGATGTACTTTTGTATTCCAAGATGTCAGAAATTGATCCGTGTCATTATTTCCTGGCATAACTATGCAGGTATCACCATCGTAATTCCTTTCATTAATATGCCTCCAACAATGGCAGTTCACCCTGAACCGCTCAGTATGCCAGACAGTGCATAGGTACTTCAGTAGGTTTCCGAGGCCATACTTCCCGAACGAGTTGTATCAGTTCTTGGCAACGTTGTGTCCGATGCCTGAGCTTGACACACTTCCTCCCTTCGGGTATCTGACGCGGGAAAAGATGCCATAAAATGGGACTCAAACTGCTCAATCTCACAAACAGACAATCCCTCTTCATTGCCGTAGGAAGTGATCAGTGCTCGGGACAATGCTTCCGGTGTGTGGAACTGCTTCCCAGCCACAAACTGTATCTGGTAAGAATACCTCATCAACATCATCCGGTATCTCTGCAGTCTAGAAGGCAGTTTATCAATATTTTTTTTCCCTTATAGCAAAACCAGAGGCTGATGATCAGTGTGGAGAAGAATGTGTTTACCAAGGATATTAGAATTGGTCACATGCCCATGTCAAGGCTAGTGCTGCCTTCTCAATTTGAGAATGTTTCTGCTCCACTGCCAAAAGTGTCCTCGATGCATAGACCACTGGTTGCCAAACATTATTGTTGTCTGGTTGTTCTAGGACTGCCCCTAGTCCATATTATGATGCATCCACCTCTATCCGGCTCTCCTTATTGGGATCATAGTGGCATTGGGGCATTGCACAAAAGGTCTTTCAGATGCTTGAAGGTTGCTTCTTGTTACTGCCTCCATACAAACATGGTGTCCTGTTTTAGTAAGTTGCTTATTTGCTCTATAACCTAAGCTAGATTCGGGACAAACTTCCCTATGTAGTTTGCCATTCCTAACAGCCGCCTCACATCTAAGACGGACTGAGGGGGTTGCATGTCCTGAACTGCACTTATCTTTTCCAGGTCCACTTCTATTCCTTTATGCATCATTATATGACCCAAAAATTTGACCCTTCTCGTGGCGAACTGACATTTGTCATTCAATGTGATACCTGCTGCCTTGTTTTTCCCCAAGACTCTCTCCAGGTTTTCGTAATGTGCCTATTCATTTTCTCAGAACACCGAGACATCGTCCATGTGACATATCACTCCAGAAGTGTCTGCCAATATGCGAGATATTTCCCTGTAGTAGAACTCAGGGGTACTTCTTATCCCAAATGGCAGTCTGTGAAAACAAAATCTGCCGAATTGTGTGATAAAAGTTGTGAGAAGTCTGGACTCCTTTTATAGGGGCACCTGCCAATATCCCGAGTTAGTATCCAACTTGCTGAATAATGCAGCATTTCAAAACCGTGCCAAGGATTTGTCAACTGAGGTGATGATCATTTGCTCTATTTGGACACAGTCATTAAGTGTCGTTTGGTCAACACACAGCCTGATTTGCCCATTGGCTTTGAGGACCAGCACAATCCCTGAGCACCATTCTGTAGGGGAGTCAACTGATGAGATGACTCCCATTTTCACCAACCTATCTAGTTCCTGTTTCAGTTTTGGTTGTAATGGAATGGCAACCCTTCTGGGGCATGCTATGCTAACTGGTTTCACAGTTTTTTCAATTTAATTTTGTATGAAGTCTTTATCAGTCCCAAGCCTGTGAACAGAGTTTGATATCTCTCTCTTGGGTTAAATGTTTCCTCGCATCCTACCTCCGTTAATCACCGAAGAATTCCCACCAATGCCTCCACAACAGGCCGCCTCAGAAGTGGTTCTTTTAGATCTTCAACAACATAGACTTCCTGATAGGCAATGTTCTCTTCCTATGCTAAGGCAGTCTTGAATTTCCTCAAGGTATTCAGATGCGTACTGCATGGACTTATTAACTGCATGCTTTCAGAGTACCCTTCCAATGCTACTCCTATCCTCTGTATAAGGGTTGTAAAGCTGTCTTCTGGCAACGCTGTGACATCTGCCCCTGAATCGATTTTGAAATAGATGTCCACTTCTCCCATCCTAATTTTTTCTCACCAAGGTGGACTTAACCTCCCATTGGAATTGACTGTAGCTAGAAACATATCCGTTTCCTGTATCTCCCATTGGATTTCTGATACTTGCTTACTTTTGCCTCTAGTTCCCCAACATGCCCTTTCGGGATAAAATATGATTCTAGTTTATTTGTAATAATTTTGTACGACTTTGCATCTTCGTTCGAGAGATTAAATGAGTTCACAACATCCTCCACTTCCTGTGTCATAATATAAATCAAAGTACTAACCTGTACTTCACTGTCCTTTTCTGCTAATCCGCTCACCAATCTGTACTGGTGGAATATTTTAATCCAGGTGCACTATTCCTCCGGTTTTCTGAAATCAAAGCTGCAAGGTGGTGGAACGAAAATTGTGGGCGTACTTCATGCCATTGTCTTGTACTCTCGTGTTTGAATCCCACTTCTGACATGTGACACAATTAAGATGGCTGGTTCATTGCATAAACTTTATTTCTACTCACCTACACATTAACAACATTGTGCGCCATGTCTATATTTCTACTACACACTCATACCAACTTTGTTGCCTCCAAACTCCACACATGCAACACACCTTGTAATGATGCAATATTCTGAATTTTTCGGGACTCAAGTGTAAAATTCTTTCGTGTTTGTGAAGCTTTGGGNTGAATCCCACTTCTGACATGTGACACAATTAAGATGGCTGGTTCATTGCATAAACTTTATTTCTACTCACCTACACGTTAACAACATTGTGCGCCATGTCTATCTTTCTATTACACACTCATACCAACTTTGTTGCCTCCAAACTCCACACATGCAACACAGCTCTCCATTAGAATGTTGTGAATATACTGGACCTCAGGCATGGTAAGTTTGAGCACCTCTGGCTGGAAGTACAGATTCCATTTTTTGCATCACACTACTAAACATTTTCTAAATCTGTTTTCTTTTGAAAAGAGCAAGGGTCACACTTTTCAAATTACTTGGGAATACAACATTTTAAGACATGCTGCATACTATAGTAATTATTTCAGAGCCCTTCAGCGCAGAAAAAAATTACCCTTGGAAACTTTTATATTTAAATAAAGACTAACTAGATATATAAAACTTGTATGGATGACTGTAATAAACTTTCATCTAGATTTAATCACCACTAAGATGACAGTCACCTTACAGGATGGTACTACCTAAAATGTATTGATTTTTATTGTAACTGTATTTCAGAACATAAAAATGAAGTCAATATATTAACACTGTCCTAAAAAGTAATGAATAGTAATATTTTTGGCTACATCGTAGCAATTGTTTTAATCTTTTTTTTCTTGTAGCAAAGGTGTAACTTGTGCATTGTATTGAAGCATACAATAATCTTTCAACAGATCTGAATGACTTTACTTCAGAGTCATTTGAACCGCCCCTTTCAAGTGACCTGACAAGGGTGGTGCCGGAGANATTTGAACCGCCCCTTTCAAGTGACCTGACAAGGGTGGTGCCGGAGAAAGCAGAGTTTGAAGTGACGTGCCTCCTACCCAAGGCAGAGCCCCTGGCCCGCGTGTGGTGGCTGGACCCCCGCGGCCACATTGTGTCAGACACTGGTCCTGTGAGGGTCGATGAGACGAGGCTCATCATAGAGTCTGTTCGGTCAGCAGAGGACTCAGGCAACTACACATGTATGGCGGAAAACCTGGCTGGCACCAAGGCAACGGCCTTCAAACTTGTCGTCACTAGTAAGTTTGGGTAACNACAGAAAAGACGGAACTTTACAATATGGCGCTCAACTGTGCGGCATTATAAATAAATTCTAGTGCGAAAGTCACCACAAAAACGCATTATTACAATATGGCGCCCAACGTGGGGCTATTATATAATAATTCTAGTGTGAAAGTTCCCTCCAACGCCTCCATTACATATGGCGCCCAACTGTGCGGCATTAAAATAAATATAGTGCGAAAGTCACCTCCAACGCCTCCATTTACAACCTCTCCATTAGAATGTTGTGAATATACTGGACCTCAGGCATGGTAAGTTTGAGCACCTCTGGCTTGAAGTACAGATTCCATTTTTTGCATCACACTACTGNTTTACAACCTCTCCATTAGAATGTTGTGAATATACTGGACCTCAGGCATGGTAAGTTTGAGCACCTCTGGCTTGAAGTACAGATTCCATTTTTTGCATCACACTACTGAACATTTTCTAAATCTGTTTTCTTTTGAAAAGAGCAAGGGTCACACTTTTCAAATTACTTGGGAATACAACATTTTAAGATATGCTGCATACTATAGTAATTATTTCAAAGCCCTTCAGCGCAGAAAAAAATTACCCTTGGAAACTTTTATATTTAAATAAAGACTAACTAGATATATAAAACTTGTATGGATGACTGTAATAAACTTTCATCTAGATTTAATCACCACTAAGATGACAGTCACCTTACAGGATGGTACTACCTAAAATGTATTGTTTTTTATGCAGCTTAAGGCCTTATATTTATTGTAACTGTATTTCAGAACATAAAAATGAAGTTAATATATTAACACTGTCCTAAAAAGTAGTAAATAGTAATATTTTTGGCCACATCGTAGCAATTGTTTTAATCTTTTTTTTCTTGTAGCGAAGGTGTAACTTGTGCATTGTATTGAAGCATACAATAATCTTTCAACAGATCTGAATGACTTTACTTCAGAGTCATTTGAACCACCCCTTTCAAGTGACCTGACAAGGGTGGTGCCGGAGAAAGCAGAGTTTGAAGTGACGTGCCTCCTACCCAAGGCAGAGCCCCTGGCCCGCGTGTGGTGGCTGGACCCCCGCGGCCACATTGTGTCAGACACTGGTCCTGTGAGGGTCGATGAGACGAGGCTCATCATAGAGTCTGTTCGGTCAGCAGAGGACTCAGGCAACTACACATGTATGGCGGAAAACCTGGCTGGCACCAAGGCAACGGCCTTCAAACTTGTCGTCACTAGTAAGTTTGGGTAACTTCTGTCACATATCCACGGTGAACTGCACAGCCAGGTTGTGTTGTACTGGAATGTTAAAGGATTTTATATTAGAACATAAAGGAATGATGAGGCCTCTTAGATGTAGTGACTTATGAACCACTTTGAAACAGATTTGGTGCTTCAATTATGACTNGAAGGAATGATGAGGCCTCTTAGATGTAGTGACTTATGAACCACTTTGAAACAGATTTGGTGCTTCAATTATGACTCATGGTGTGTGTAATTCTTATCTTTACTTGTTTGGTCTTTCATCACTTAACTGTGATGATATAAACAGGTATCTTAAAACCCAGTTTATTCTACTTGACTTGTTTCCATGAGGCTAGCAAAGCAGTTAGCGATCATGGTTAATTATGGGTATCCATGGGTATGTATAACTGAATGGGATCAGTTCTGTGTTTCAGACTGGTGCCTTTAGACAATTTAGGAGGGATGATTGCATGTTNATGTATAACTGAATGGGATCAGTTCTGTGTTTCAGACTGGTGCCTTTAGACAATTTAGGAGGGATGATTGCATGTTCTCACTCTCTCCAGATGTATAAATGTCCCAAGTCGCTAGAAAAATTAAGTTTGTCTCTCATCCACAAAGAGCACTCGACCCCAATGCTGAGCTCACCAGTCATCACATTACCAGCACCACAGCAAATACAGTTTCTGATGAGTAGGCATCAATGGCACACACCATACTGATTGCCAAGCGAACAAACCGCCTGTGTGCAGTTTCCTAGTCATAGTAATACGTGATATCAGCATCCAGTATGCATTGCATGGGTCTAGTGATTTCACTCTCCGTCTGCCATCAATCTCTCTGCACCTGTAGGTCAATATACCAATCCTGCATTGCCATGGTTGCTCATGAATGACCACNATCTGCCATCAATCTCTCTGCACCTGTAGGTCAATATACCAATCCTGCATTGCCATGGTTGCTCATGAATGACCACTATTAAACCTTCGTATAGCTGTTCCTGTCATTCAAAATGTCGTCCAGGCTTAAAACATGATGCTGTGTGTGATTCTGAATTCCTTGGCCACACTAGCCACACTTTGACCTTCTTCCAACTTCCCAATGGTTCTACATCTGGTAAAGTCATCCGGATGTCTACAGGATGGTCTGTTGGCCATATCAGACTAACCTTCTCACACACAGTACATCATGCTGTGTATGTGTGTGTGCCCTACTGTACCAGAACATAGGAAATTTCCTGGTTGGTCTTTCGTTCAGTTGTGCTTGTTTGTTCTGCTGTCATGTTAAGTTCTACACTTCATTCTTAATTTTTNCCTGGTTGGTCTTTCGTTCAGTTGTGCTTGTTTGTTCTGCTGTCATGTTAAGTTCTACACTTCATTCTTAATTTTTGCACACCAGTGTACATGTAAATGCATATATGTAAATCAGTGGTTTTAATTATATTGAAGAATTGTTGTGACNTTTTTGCACACCAGTGTACATGTAAATGCATATATGTAAATCAGTGGTTTTAATTATATTGAAGAATTGTTGTGACTACCGGAGCTGTAATAATTTGTGAATTAATTAAATGAAACAGTTATTTGTACTTATGAAATCAGGGACGGTTAAAAAATACCTCTGTAACTAAATATAGTTACAAAATTAGTTTTCTCTTACTGTGCAAGCAGCGGCTAACAATTTGTGTACTTTGATGATTGTATATTTCTCTTTGGGTTGCTGTACCATGCGTGTTGCTTTGTTGCAGCTCCCCCGAGCATAGTGCAGGGTCCGCTGAGTGTGGCCGTGGAGGAAAGTCACAGCGTGGTTTTGAACTGCCAGTATGAGGCCATGCCACCCCCTGTGACTCATGTCAGCTGGCTGAGGGATGGCAGGCTGGTCAGTCCGCAGCCTAACAGAGTCCACGTCTACAGGAACGGCAGCCTCACCATAACCGATGTCCAGCTAGATGACCACGGCAATTACACCTGTCAGGTCACCACCACAGGATTCTCACCTGTCCGCTCTAAACCTGCTATTATTCACGTCAAAGGTTGGTGTTTCAACTGAAGTTTGTGGACATCAGGTGTTGCAAATATTTATACTGTATTTGTCTTTCTTCAATATCGTTTTTCATTTCCTTTCGTTCACTTCTACGGAGGCCATAATAAGCAAGAAGATATGAAATTTGTAAAATGTCAAGGAATTTGTTAAGTCTCTGGTATGTTAGCCAGTGCAAAGAAATGAAGTGGATTTAGTCCTCTAGCAGACACAAATTACTTCATAGAAATTATTATTTACAATACATGTTTACACTGCTCAGAAAAGGAATTAATATACAGAATGTTTGGAAATTAAATGCCCAAATGGCGGGAGGTGATTCCTTATAAAAAATAAAGTCAAAATATATAGGACACCATATACCTAAACAGAATATTAAAGGAGATATGAGCCAGTGAAAATTGGTTTTTGAAAATGTAATTTTGCAGAATACCTTGTACAATGCAGCAAAAAGGTGACTTATGCTTCCCATATTGCAGAGACACATGCGTAATGTTGGCCGTTCTTGGCCTGTGTGCACTGTTCGGCTTTAGGAAATGATATATCAGCACATCGACATGCCCTCCACTAGTACACGCTCCATAGCGCACCAAATGGGCATGTCCCATTCAGCCGTGTGGGACGTACTGTGGGTAAATCACAGTCATCCCTATCGCTAGCAGAAAGTACAAGGCATTCAGCGAAAATATGTTCTCAAAACCCAATTTTCAGAGGCTCACATCTCTTTTAATATTCTGTTTAGGTATATGGTGTCCTATATAATTTTGACTTTATTTTCCCGCAGTTTGGGAGTTTAATTCCCGAGCATCATGTGTAGTTATTTAACCTATGTTCTGGTGGAAATTTTTAGTGTATTGAACATTAAGATACCTACTTGTGTAAGTATATTTTTTTCTGTGGTGTGGGTCCTTCCAGCTTTTGTAAGGTTCCTTCTAGCTTTGGTAAACTAATACAACTGCTATGCTGTGTGTGTGTGCACGTGCATATGTGAGTGTGTATAGAGCTATAAGTTGCACTTGTGTAAATACTAAAAGTTAAATTTATGTTTAGCTGGTGATCAGTCACAGCCCTCCAAATCTTAGTGGGCTTAGAATTTTTTTCTGTATTGGTAATCTTATGTAAATAGTTGTGCAAATAGGTTGGCAGACACAATAATTAACAATGCCTTTCTTTTCCTAATCTATGCTTATTTGACCGCTTACCTAGCACATCTTCAGGGAATGGCAGGTTTGACACTCGGATAGGGCATCTTGCTCTTCGACATTAGTACCACACCATTCACATTGATCCTGCCTCAGCATTACTTGAATATTGTATTTTGCTATGTGAAATTTTTTTTGATAATGTACAGGTAGTTAAGCCACTGGCTAGCTAACCTGACAGTCCAGTCCACTACTCAGTGGAATCCACCACAGTTCGGTTGGGATTTTGGTGTGTTGTGAGCACTACATTTGCTGTATGAAGAAGTTGCACACTTTATCACATAATTTAGCCCAAGCCTAACAGACATAGGTATACAGTTGGTGTAAACACAGGTGGGCATCCTTTTGTTTTTCCTTGAATACCATAGTAAATGCTCCAAGAAAGTATTCTTTTCTATGATAAAAANAAGGTGGGCATCCTTTTGTTTTTCCTTGAATACCATAGTAAATGCTCCAAGAAAGTATTCTTTTCTATGATAAAAAAAAATTGATGTAAGATAGGACACACTGTAACAAAATCAACATACCTCAAGAAAGCTACCAATATGTTTTGTAGTGTAAATAACATGCAAATGACAAGTATTCCATAATCTGAATTAATAATATGTTATTGGCATCAAGTGGTGAGGAGATAATTGGAGGTGGAGATGCAGTTGTAGTCCCAGGGTGCCAGGCCCTGATTTCGTGCTCAGCCACATGGCAAGCAGAAATTCTTACCAGGGATTTGACATCACCATGTGGCTAATCAATTGACGCCACTTAACGGACATATATTCTTCTACTCCGCTGTTGGCCATGGAGCACGCCAAACACAACTATAGGGGTTGGTGGGTTACTTAAACGTAGGAAATAAGGGCAACCTTGGGCATGTTAAATCCAAAGCGGTCAGGCATTTAATACGTTACAAAAGCACTGCAAAGTGTGCAGGGTGCTACATAAATCCATTACAATGAAAAGAAACAGTACAAAATCACTCTGGCGTGAACACACATGAGGCCTCGTCTAAACTAGTCCGAGGTAGACAATTGTTGCATATGCAAATAGACCTAAGGTGACTCAATTATTTAAGAACCCTCCATATAATGGAAATTACATGACAGAATTACAAGATCAGTGAACGCAAAGTCAATGTTCCCCACAGGCCACGTCCAGCTTGAGCTCTAAGAAAAGACTGTCCAATGTCCATCAGAAGCAGGAATACGAGCCAGCGCCAGAAGTGGTGACCCCATGCAAAGCACGTGTGCAAAGAATGAAGTGTAATCAAAATAAAAGGNCCATGCAAAGCACGTGTGCAAAGAATGAAGTGTAATCAAAATAAAAGGAACACAAAAAATTAACATTAGTTTACAAAAACATGCACAGGAGTGCACAGGCAAAACAAATACTTAAAACATCCTTACTAACATAAACCCTTTCACTATTATTTCGGCCGTTTGGCCTGCTTTCAGTGTACTCTACATGATGTACCTTGGTGCTATGTTCCATGAAGTAAGGGGTGGGGTGTCCTCACTGCTCTGCATAGGATGTCTACGGGTTCTTTTAACCCTGCGGAGGAGTGGGGCTGCGTCTGTATCGGATGTTTCCTGCCTGGGTTCCCCTATGTTGTCACATCTTTTGTCCTTGAGATGTATGTAATGCTGATACCCTGCGTCTCGCCAGCTCTATCGATGAGGAGAGTCTCGTCGTCCACCTCATCTATCACACAGCAGANATGCTGATACCCTGCGTCTCGCCAGCTCTATCGATGAGGAGAGTCTCGTCGTCCACCTCATCTATCACACAGCAGAGAACAGAGTTGTTCAAGGAAATGCCTGGCAGCCAATAGAGCCAGTGTGTCCCCAATGTTTCTGGATGTTACAAGGGCTGCCCGACAATAGGGGCTGGGTCCTCTAGAGAGAAACCTGCAAAACCTGGGGAAGTGGTTGATGAATAGTCTGTGATGCATGGTGTCCCTGTGCAAGTAGGGGTGGCGGGCCCTGTATCCGTGGGTATGAAGCTGTCAGGTGGGAAACTTGCGAAGCCTGTGGGTGTGACACGCATGACGACCATGCTGTCCTACGGTGTGGGTGAGGATTGTAAACTATGTGGCCAAGCCCATATCGCCCCCTTAGTTGTGCAGATCGGTGGGGACGTCTGCATCCAGTCTGGTGTGATCACCATCTGGGTCGTTTGTTGCATACATGTCATCACGATGGAGTTTCTGTGGCCTACCGTTTCCGAGGATGAAGTGCCAGCGTGGTCTACCATGGTTCCAACGAGAGGCAAACCCCACACAAAACTGTTGCTGCCCTGCTGACAGAGTGTGTGCGCACGCATACACAAGCTTTCCAGGTTGTAACTCTGGACGGAGGCTGGAGGTGGTGAGTGTGTGACCTATTATATATGCTGCCTGATGGACACAAGCCAAGTCCTCTCATGCTGCATCCCTTCCCCGCTGTATATGGGGTTTTCCTCCGGCTCCTCCTGGTTCTGCACCTCTAGCTGAGCCGGCCTTGGCAGGTCCCACCCTTGCAACAACCGCACAGACGATACCCCGGTCGTGGCATTGGAGTGCTTATGTAAGCAAAACAACGATTATGGTAGATGTACATCCCACTTCGTATTGTCTTCTTCAGTGCACACCCACAATTAGGCCTTCACCTCAGTCAGATTGCTCTGCAGGTGGTAGACTGGGATGATGTGGTGTTTCATGCACCAGTGAGCACAATCTGTCTGCCATCTTCTGACCGCAAATTGTGTGCCATTGTTGGCCAGGAGCATCCAGGGTAACCAGCATTTAATACACAATGAAAATAATGCAAAATGTGCGTGGTGCTACATTAAGTCAATTACAATGGAAATAAAGAGTACAAAGGTGCTGTAGCACGAAAATACTTACATGAGGCTTCGTCTGAACCAGCTTTAGGTAGATTCTTGATACATAGCAAAAAGCACTGATGATAGGCTGCGAGCTTGTATGCACTTGGCTTTCTTTTCCTGTTTCCTCTCTGTGTTCATTGCTCCGTTTGAACCAGCCCAAGGTACACTTATTACATATGCAAAAATGAAAAAGAAACAGTACCAAAGGACTGCAGCGCAAACACACTTACACTGAAGAGCCAAAAAAACTGGTACACCTCCACATCGTGTAGGGCCCCCACAAGCACGCAGAAGTGCCGCAAGATGATGTGACATGGACTCGACTAATGTCTGAAGGTAGGCAGGAGACATTTCACACCATGAATCCTGCAGGGCAGTCCACAAATCCATAGGAGTGCGAGGCAGTGGAGATCTCTTCTGAACAGCACGTTGCAAGGCATCCCAGATATATTCAATAATGTTCATGTCTGGTGATTTAGGTGGCCAATGGAAGTGTCTAAAGTCAGAAGAGTGTTCCTGGAGCCACTCTGTAGCAACTCTCGACGTGTGGGGTGTCACATTGTCCTGCTGGAATTGTCCACGTCCGTCGGAATGCACAATGGACATGAATGGGTGCAGGTGATCGGAGAGGATGCTTACGTATCTGACACCTGTCAGAATCGTATCTAGACGCATCATGGGTCCCATTTCAAGCCAACTGCACACGCCCCATACCATGACAGAGCCTCCACCAGCTTGAACAGTCCCCTGTTGACATGTAGGGTCCATGGGTTCATTAGGATGTCTCCATACCCGTACACGTCCATCCGCCCGATACAATTGGAAACGAGACTCGTCAGACCAGGCAACGTGTTTCCAGTCATCAACAGTCCAATGGCGGTGTTGGCGGGCCCAGGCAAGGCATAAAGCTTTGTGTCATACAGTCAACAATGGTACACGAGTAGGCCTTCGGCTCCGAAAGCCCATATCAATGATGGTCCGTTGAATATTTCGCACGCTGGCACTTGTTGATGCCCCAGCATTGAAATCTGCCGCAATTTGAGAGAGGGTCGCACGTTTGTCACCTTTAATGATTCTCGTCAGTCGTCGTTTGTCCCGTTTGATCACAATATTTTTCCGGCCGCAGCGATGTCGAAGGTTTGATGTTTTACAGGATTCCCGATATTCACGGTACACTCATGAATTGGTCGTACGCGAAAATCCAAATGTTATCGCTACCTCGGAGATGCTATGTCCCATCTCTCGTGCGCCGTCTATAACACCACGTTCACACTCACTTAAATCTTGATAACCTACCATTGTAGCAGCAGTAACCGATCTAGCAACTTTGCCAGACGCTTGTTGTCTTATGTAGGCGCTGCCGGCTGCATCGCGTTACTCTGATTGATTCCATACCTCTGTTATTTGCATACGCATGTCTATATCAGTTTTTTGGCTCTCCAGTGTACATGACGCCTTATTTGAACCAGCCCGAGGTACACTTATTGCATATGCAAAATGCCCTAAGACGATATAATTTTTTACGGGTCCTCCATACGATAGAAGGTTGTAGCCAGCTGCGGGGAAAATCAAATGGTTTTTAGAGAGAAATTACATAACAGAATTACAAGACCAATGAATGCAAATTTTATGATGCCCCCGTAGGCCATACGGTATGCACTTTCCAGCTTAAGCTCCAAGAAGAGATTGCCCAATGGCTGTCGGAATTGGGGATACGAGCCAGCACAGGAAGTAGTGGCCCCTTGCAAAGCATAAGTGTGAAGAATGAAGTGTGATCGAAATGGAAGGAACCCAAAATTAACACTATTTTACAAAAACATGCACAGGAGTGCATGGTCAACAAAAGAACATAAAAAACCTTACTTGCTAACATAAACCCTTTTTCACTATTGTCTCGACCATCTGGCCTGTCTTCTGTGCACTCTACATGAGGTGCCAAAGCACAGAACACATGCATCACACGCATCATATGACCCTGCGTGGCCCATGATGGGCTTCCACTGGCCAAGGAACGAGGCCAGATGACAAATTTCAAATAGTATTGTACCTGGTGGTCCTGTAGTGTGCTTCCGCTTTTTGCGCGGCATCCTTACGCTACTTATACAGTTGCAGTTAATATTTCACCTGTCTTGTTTGACTTTTGGGATTTAATGGCAAATAAAACACTTCAAGTAAATTTTATATTGCTCCGGAATAGGTACTGCAAGTTTTGCCCAGTGTCTTCTAGCCAGATCTGACAATTAACTTTATCCTGTCATTCATAGTTATAACTGCTTATTAATTCCAAATCCTATGCACATAAAATGGTTGCAATTATATGTGCTTTCAAATGCCAATTAAACTTTGAATATCCTTTGAATTGTTCAACACATGAGGAACGGTGTTGTCACTGAGTTGACGTCAGCAATGGGTATGGAATGTATCAGTACTGTTTTAATGTTGGTAACAGTGCTCAAATGACCATTGCCTCCTATATATAGATACTACGTTATGGATAACAATGTTCTGTAGATGCAGATCAAGAGTGATAGAATTTTAAGTTGGCAGTGGGAGACTTCATGTCATCATCAGTATAGAGCAGAGCAAATATTATGGCACCAGGAATGTCAATTTTAACTCTCAGAAACAGTGAACTTCAAGAAGCAGCACTGTGGGTTCTGATGCTTCCGGTCACACAATCACTTTTAAGTCAACAACACCATGTCGTACATTCAGTGATTCCAGTGTGGTGTAACACAGGAGACACCTGGTAGACTGGAGAATAGTGTTTAGTGATAACAACAGACAGGTCTGTCTTAAGGGTTATGTTTGCCCAGGCCCCCAAACAGTGTAGAGGTTCAGTCAAATGGCTATCATGTAAAAACTGTTCAGTATTGTTGCGCAGTGTCTGCTTGTGAATTGGATTTGAGAAATTTCTCACGTCCAATAGGTGATTTCAATTTTCTATTTCTGTCTCTATTGCATATTTTTTAAAAGTGAAAAAGGGCTAACAGCTAACATGAGTGTTTTACAATAATTTTAGATATGAAAGATTTGGCACAGAGAGGAACGTGCAGCACACCTTTGTCTTTGTTACTATACCATAAAATGGTAGAGCCAACTATGAAACAATTTATGAGACAAGTTAACGAGAGAAAGGATGCGTGCCAGTTTGGTGCCTTTCACATAAAGGCGAGTAGACATTTGATGTGTCTTCCTAGTTCACTTTTGGCACTCCTACACTAGGCCTCATGGTCACACAAAACACATCAAGCCTGACGGTGCACTTAATGGATGGTGGTCGTTTATGTGTGTGATGTAGACCTATTTAGCAACATCTTTGAGTGTGTGTTTGTCTGCGACACAGAGGCCAAACCCCAGGTATCTAACTGTGGGATGTGAGGTGCAGACGTTACCGCTCCAACTTGCCTTTGGTATCAGTGGACTGAACATTGATCAGCTTCAGGTATTTCCAGAACATTATTCACTCAGCTCTGCTGCCACTGTTCCAGCAGGATAAAGTCTGCACACGTACTGCTTGTGCTAGTCATCGTGCTGTTCGAGATGTTCGTCAGTTCAGGAACATCCATAGAACTGCCATGTAGCACTTCAGATATGCCTGATTGAATAAGTATGGAATATCATAGCCTGATGAGCTGTGTGCATGGGTGGGGTTTTGTCAGTTAAACCCCTCCTGTTAAGTTGCAAGGAATAATACGAAACTAATTAGTATTAAAAAAAAATTATAAACAAACTATGTAAATGTCTTTTTTAACTATCCTGTTGTAAAAGTGATGCTGTTTGGTTGTTCCTTGAATATTTTTTAATTGGACTGAACCAGAAAGTTATGTTTGTTATAAAACTGAAGGCAAAGTTGATACAGTTTTGTTTCTACCAGAACAGCACCTCCCATTTGAAAATTCTGTGCATGGGCCTCCTGGCTTATTCTGTGAGAAGGCGATAGGCTTGAGGTAATTCATCACAGGTTGATATTCACCTTGTTTACGTTTGTCTGCTTGGGAGAGCACAGGCCTTTACTGATGCCAGAGGAGGAATTGCAGTATACCGTTGATACCTCCTGTGCATATGTTGATCGTTATTGATTGCACTCTAGCTATGTTTTTATGTATAGATGTAATCTTGAAGAAACTCAAAACATGTTTTCGTGGTGATATAATTTTTTTCCCACTAATGTATGCATTTTGTTGGTGTTGCAGAGAAACTGAAGTTCTCACCACGTCCTGTCAACAAGAAGCTTGAGCTAGGGTCAGTGGCTAAGGTGTACTGCAAAGCACAAGGATCCACTACGCCAGTCATTAAATGGGTTAAGTGGGTGAAGGTTGGTATAATAGATGTGACATTGTGCATTCTTCTCAATCTGATGTCTTTAATATAGATGGTTAGAATACCAGCTTAAAATNTATAATAGATGTGACATTGTGCATTCTTCTCAATCTGATGTCTTTAATATAGATGGTTAGAATACCAGCTTAAAATTCAAAAGTGGTAAGAACTCAAATTCTGCATTAGGCATGAATGTATACATCATTCTTAAATGTAACTTTTGGTTGATTCCAATTTCAAGTCCCCCTTTACCCTGATAAACATTATAGGACACAAAAAAAAAACAACCTTTATTTACATTCATAATGTTTGCTGTTACATACCAAGTGATCATATTAATATCATTCTCATGCTTCGTCTCTGCAGACAGAGAGTATTTTGAATGATGCATATATCTTTATTTAATTCCAAAGCTAAGTAGTTGTGTGAGGTATGTAAAAAAATTATTTACAGTTGTTTCTGAACTAGATATTGTGTTGAACTAAAAGCTTATAATTTTATTCCACACTAGCTTGATTGTATTGAGACTGTAATTAAAGCCAAATAATTATGTGATTTGCTTTATTGACAATATCATCAATAACATATCTAATAATATTCAAAACACTATTAATTAAACTTCCCTTGATAAGTTATTTAATTTAAGGTAAGAAATAATATAATTTTTTCCAATATTTTAGATGGCATTTGTTTAGACTTCACATTGAGACAGAACACTATCATTACAACAATGATAGAAAAATGAATGAATGAATGAATGAATCTATGTATGAATGAAAGGATTGAGAATGAATAAATGCATATTTCAAAAGATTTTTAATGTATTGTGACTGTTTTTTTGCTTAAATGAATTGCTTAATACATATGTCATCTTCAAAATAACTACTGTCATTACTAGCCATAATTTATTTTTACTCAAGGAGTATAAAAAGACAGGACTATTTTTTTTTATCCCCACCATAGAGCTGGACCAACACTTTGGCATGGGACCTTCATTGAACCATGTTTCTTTTTAGATAGTAAATGAAGAGTATCACAGTCATGCCAGAACTGTCATATTTTTTGGAGCTAGTGGCAATACCAACACACATTTTCAGCCATTTAGGAGGCAGCATTTTTTTAGTCCATTCACAGTTACTTCCAACTTTTCTGAAGCCCTGCTAGAGTTATACTTTTGGTTATCGATTACGTATCCTTCTGCTACATGTAAACATAAACTCTGCCATGTGACTTCTATGTTTTAACTACCATATGCTTTGTTTAATGTTTTCATCTGTTCAAACAATTCTATTGTATTTCAAAAACCATTACATATGAATGTTCACAATTTAGTTCTATAACCATAGTATATAAGTCAGCTTTATGACGTTTTAACAATGTCTGTATTGACGATAGTTCTTACAGTTATTATTTTACATAGTTAACATATTTNTATAGTAGATGTGACATTGTGCATTCTTCTCAATCTGATGTCTTTAATATAGATGGTTAGAATACCAGCTTAAAATACAAAAGTGGTAAGAACTCAAATTCTGCATTAGGCATGAATGTGTACATCATTCTTAAATGTAACTTTTGGTTGATTCCAATTTCAAGTCCCCCTTTACCCTGATCAACATTATAGGACACAAAAAAAACCTTTATTTACATTCATAATGTTTGCTGTTACATACCAAGTGATCATATTAATATCATTCTCATGCTTTGTCTCTGCAGACAGAANGATCATATTAATATCATTCTCATGCTTTGTCTCTGCAGACAGAAAGTATTTTGAATGATGCATATATCTTTATTTAATTCCAAAGCTAAGTAGTTGTGTGAGGTATGTAAAAAAATTATTTACAGTTGTTTCTGAACTAGATATTGTGTTGAACTAAAAGCTTATAATTTTATTCCACACTAGCTTGATTGTATTGAGACTGTAATTAAAGCCAAACAATTATGTGATTTGCTTTATTGACAATATCATCAATAACATATCTAATAATATTCAAAACACTATTAATTAAACTTCCCTTGATAAGTTATTTAATTTAAGGTAAGAAATAATATAATTTTTTCCAATATTTTAGATGGCATTTGTTTAGACTTCACATTGAGACAGAACACTATCATTACAACAATGATAGAAAAATGAATGAATGAATGAATGAATGAATGAATCTATGTATGAATGAAAGGATTGAGAATGAATAAATGCATATTTCAAAAGATTTTTAATGTATTATGACTGTTTTTTTACTTAAATGAATTGCTTAATACATATGTCATCTTCAAAATAACTACTGTCATTACTAGCCATCATTTATTTTTACTCAAGGAGTATAAAAAGCAAGTAATAACAAGACAGGACTATTTTTTTTTATCCCCACCATAGAGCTGGACCAACACTTTGACGTGGGACCTTCATTGAACCATGTTTCTTTTTAGATAGTAAATGAAGAGTATCGCAGTCATGCCAGAACTGTCATATTTTTTGGAGCTAGTGGCAATACCAAAACACAGTTTCAGCCATTTAGGAGGCAGTTTTTTTTAAGTCCATTCACAGTTACTTCCAACTTTTCTGAAGCCCTGCTAGAGTTATACTTTTGGTTATCGATTACGTATCCTTCTGCTACATGTAAACATAAACTCTGCCATGTGACTTCTATGTTTTAACTGTCATATGCTTTGTTTAATGTTTTCATCTGTTCAAACAATTCTATTGTATTTCAAAAACCATTACATATGAATGTTCACAATTTAGTCCTATGAGCATAATATATAAGTTAGCTTTATGACGTTTTAACAATGTCTGTATTGACGATAGTTCTTACAGTTATTATTTTACATAGTTAACATATTTGNAGCTTTATGACGTTTTAACAATGTCTGTATTGACGATAGTTCTTACAGTTATTATTTTACATAGTTAACATATTTGCTATGCGTGATTTAACACATTACACATAATACATGTTAATACTTTGCCGTGACTGTGTTTAACCTTGTTACAACTGTGGGGAAAGAACTGTAGTATTTAAACTCCTGTTATTGATGTGTGTTGGGTTATTTTGTGAAAAGGATGGCCTCAAAGAGCAACCAGTTCAACAAAAAAGACAGTAAATTGAAGTACACAACTCATGTCACTTATTTTTTGTACGTTGCAGCAACAAACTTAAAAGATAGTGGTGAACATGCACACAAATAAGCCTACCGTAACTTTTATTTTGCTGATATTTCGTTGCATAGACACTTAGTTTTTACTAGGTTTATTTAATTATTTATTTGAAATTGTCTGGCTGGGCTTACTAATTTGTTGGTATTGTGGCAAACATTCAAATCACAGAAACGTAAGCACGTTACACAATAATTGTGTTTCAATCACACACCTACGGAAAAGTTACAAAGTTGTGATAAATAAAGAGACGTGACTTTAGGGTTGCCAACCATCTCGTTTTGTACGGGATTTCCGTATTCTGGGGCTAAAAAAGTTATCCCGTGTGTACATTAGACGAGACGTCATATTTCAGAATTTTTAGAAACTGAAATAAATAAACACACTTCAGTGTCAGTAATTTACCATTTCCGCAGTTACTGATGTAGCTCTACGGCCACTTACTTTACGGCCAATATATAGTTATTTACAATTGATGCCAACAGATGGAATTTGTCAACAAGAGTGTTCGTGGAAGTAGTGCTTGCCGAGATGTGTACAGTTATCTTTAAGTTTATGTTGCTACCATTTGTTGATGCAGAGTTGTGTTGTCACTTGTCAATGCTTTGAGATTTGAAATTAAAAAGGAAAATGTTTGATGCACCTCTGCGAAAAAAAGAAATGGCAATGTGTAAATTTAGATAGATGGGAACAAAATTATCAGTGACTAGTTCATAGTAACCATTGTTACAAAGGTAAATGCATACTTTGCAAATGAGAATTATCTATTTCACACGGCGGTGAAAGTGATGTGAAACAGCATGCATCAACATCGTTACATATAAACATGGTTCAACAGGCGAACGGAAGCGAAAGAATCAAGATAAATATTTCTATATGCAAATAATATTTTGTTGTCATTTATGTTCAGAAATGATGTACTGAATTTTCCACATTTCAGATGGTGTTAAAACGGTTTTGTTGTAAATATTAGTTTTCCTTGATCATTTCACTAGATGTCAAATGTTGAGTGTCGAGTTGCGGAAGTGGCCCTTATGGTAAATCTGAAAAAGTGACTTCAAATAATTAATTTTGTCATAAAAACAGTTTATGGTTAAAAATTTCTCACATCCAACATTTGCAATCACACACACTGGCCCAGCATAATGGAAAGGCANAAACAGTTTATGGTTAAAAATTTCTCACATCCAACATTTGCAATCACACACACTGGCCCAGCATAATGGAAAGGCAGTGATGCCCTTTCACACACAGCGGTCACGACACACGTTACAGTATATTTATTACTGATATACAAACACAGATTAATCACAACATCGTAACTTGCATAAGTATTTTTAAAAAACACATTGTGTACAATTATGATGTGGTAATTTTAAGTGTTTTTCGCAGGAAGAAAAATGAAAACTTTGTTCAGCCACAAGCAACATGCCATGTCATGTCGCCAGTCGCCACTTCTGCCAGTTTAGGATTTGTAAANAAACAGTTTATGGTTAAAAATTTCTCACATCCAACATTTGCAATCACACACACTGGCCCAGCATAATGGAAAGGCAATGATGCCCTTTCACACTCAGCGGTCACGACACACGTTACAGTATATTTATTCCTGCTGTGGAAACACACATTAATCACAACATCGTAACTTGCATAAGTATTTTTAAAAAAACACATTGTGTACAATTATGATGTGGTAATTTTAAGTGTTTTTCGCAGGAAGAAAAATGCAAACTTTGTTCAGCCACAAGCAACATGCCATGTCATGTCGCCAGTCGCCACTTCTGCCAGTTTAGGATTTGTAAACTGTCCTGCCATCACATCTAAATATATTATAATAAGTATCCACACATTATAATCTAGGTTCAGTTGTAATTTACAAATTGAAAAATCATAATTTTTACTGTCATAAGTATGAACTATGCTAAAATTGAAAACATGTATTCCGAAAATTCCAGAGAGAGAGAGAGAGAGAGAGAGAGAGAGATGCACACGCGCACACACACACTCATACTCACACTCCACTTATTCAAACTTCATCATCAGACGAAAAAAAACTCCCCATGTTATTAGGGCTAATACACCATATTTTGCACTGATATTTTTAACTGTAACAATAAAATATGTTTCTATCAGCGCTACTTAAAAATTTTAGTATAGTAATTGGTATTGTTTAATTTACAAATAGCATACCGAAAAAACTAGGTTAAAACATTTTAACTGTGTACTATTTCTTACTAACTGTTGCCAACACATTGCTGCTCTCACTGTTTTACGAATTAAATATTACAAGTTATAGAAGTTACTTAGTTAAAGTTTCATTTACTCAAAAATATAATACTTTAAAGTTAAATACATACAGTGTTATATATTTGTGGTGTATTAAAAAAAACTGGTTGACNCTCAAAAATATAATACTTTAAAGTTAAATACATACAGTGTTATATATTTGTGGTGTATTAAAAAAAACTGGTTGACATGTTACTAGGAGATTTTTCAAAGGCTTGTTTCAAAACATTTGAAGAAACTGTGAACGGACTAGAGAAAATTACACCAAATTGCACCGTATTCGTGCGCGCTGAATGTAATAGAATTTTGCATAACAACTATTTCTTACTAGGCATTACCAACATTCATATTTTCTCTGTTTGTTTTAATTCGTATTAATTATAAATTAATTATTGTAATTTATAGATAAAATATAAGTAAAAGTACAATTTCCCCAAAAATAAGATACTTTAACTTTAACACAAGTATTAAATGCTTGTGACACGTTACATACCTATTAAGGAAACAACCAACACATGGCTTGATTCACAAAGTGTGAAAAAACTGCTGTAGTGGTAACTACAGAGGCCAGCTTATATTTTACATGGCATTAATGTTTTGCTGCTTGGTATTTCCATGTAGGTTAAAATGAAAAAAATTTTTTTTTAGGTTCTGTGTAATAGTTATTGAAATCATGAGTAATTTTTGAAGTTATATTTAATGTGACCACCAAAACACAGCATTTTTCAAAATTGCTTCATTAAAACAATTGCATTGTGTGAGAAACAATTATGGTGTTATCCTAGCACATGCTCAGTCAGGCCACAGGAACATCAGGCGTACAGAAATCCAGTTTTTGCTCTACCTATTTGTCCATACACACCTCTGCAAACCGGCACTTTCCTTTAAACCTACTCTGATTCCCTTCAATTGTACATGCAACAAATTCCAAGCCCCCACAAAACCAAACCTACCTTTCGTGTATGCCTCTACCAGTCGGTCATTAATTCATTGAAACTACTGTAAGAGTGAATCCCCTGAAAAGCACTCTTTGAATATGAAATCCAATAAGTTTTTACCTGTGATACAATACTAGTAATTAAATAAACTATTGTAGAAAACATTTAAATGCATTATTTCTCACCTTGCTGACTATGAGAGTTTGTCATGTAATACCAAATTATTATGTTGGGAACTGAATCCATGCTGCATAGCCTTGTGACATGTTGTTTGAAAAAAGAACAAGCCACATTTATTGCAAGTTTCATGTATGTAATCACAGAAAATTACAATGTAATTTTCAAATCCTTTCGAAATATTTTTCTCGGTATACAATGAAAAACGTGGTAGATTATATGTCTAAACTCTGGATAACAACATTAAGTCAGGTACTGTTAGCGCCACAAGTCCTGGTGGGTGAATTTTTGGAGAGCAGGGTGCGGCCGGCAAGAGGAGAGGTAGCTGCGCTCGCAGCCTGTTGTCACCTGAATGCTGTGCTAAAAATATTAGTCTCCATACTATCAGTTGCACATTGGCCGATGCGTGATGACTGTTTTTGTAACAGTTTGCACACAACCGGGCTGTCACTAAAATCAGCTGCCGCCGGCAGGGCCATACCGTCGGCCCAAGCGCAGACATCTAGAGAGGCAAGCCGCCAAGACTTGTGGCTCTTATAGTATTTATGTTTTTTTAGAAAATTTTACTCAAGCCATTTGAGTTGTACTCAGAATTATATTTATCATGTTGACTAGTCAAGCAGTACAGCTCATGAAAACCTGAAAAAAACTTCTGAGTTTGATACAGTCCTTGTGAATGTAGTATTGCAATTAATATGCATTTTGTAGTCTGCTTTTATTCATTATAAATGCATCTGCCATGAATTCTATCCATTCACTTCTGAGCAAATCAGAAGTGTTAGAGTAAGTTACCAAAAACTTAATACGCTATGTTACTGTCGGATTTACTATAACAACAACTAAATGTACTTTGTGAGCAATTATTTCTACTGTTTGCTATATGTAAATCTCTACTATTAAAATTATATTTTGGTGTGAATAGGATTTTGTTCATTGCCAGCTTGTTACTTTTCTGGGTAAGAGAGTGAGTACGTTCTATGAGGCGAGTATCTCCGACACAAGTAATCGCTATCACACACATGTCCCTGTTGATAATAAGTACACTGTGTGTGAAAATCTTGGAGCTGTCCAGCACTACTGCAATTGATGTGTATAACCTTTAGTATCTCCACGAAATCCTTCTGGCTGGTAATGATGGTCCAGTTAGTGTCCGGGATGTGACTTCCCTGTTAGGGTGCCTCCAGCATCTGACCGACCATATAGATCCCAAATTACAGAGATCAGCAACGGGTGGGTGAGACATTTGCTTGCAGGGCAACATGAATATCTCTCACGTTCAGTGGCAGGGTTGCTACTGGTCAGGAAAACCTTAAAAAAACCTAGAAAAGTCAGGGAATTTGAAAGTGGTCAGGGAAAGCCAGAAAAAGTCAGGGAAATGCAAAACCTGAAATACACGTTAAGGTAACAGATTCTCTGTATAGCCAAAACATTCTCAATAAATTTGTGTAAAAACTATTGGGCACCAAAAAAAATTGCTGTGAATGTAATCACCTTGCAAATAAAGAATTGTACTCTTCATGCTGAGGACTATTTTCAGGAGCAGTAAGTTCTGCACCTTTTATTTGATTTGCATTTTACCAAGCAGTACTCTTTTGGTTAATTTTTTTAAAATAAATGTTAAAAATTGTTGTAAATTTCTCCATTCTCATCTTGAAAACTTGGAAGAGTAAAGGAAATTAAATTTAGATTTTCTGTAGCAGTCCTGAATGGGTACCAGCTAGGGTATACAGAATACCACTACAGAGCGGCCAGCTGTTCCTTATTCAGGTGAGAAGATGGGAACACCGTTTCTAAAGCCTATGAGTACTTTTATCGGTGACAGAACACCTTGTCATGCAGGATGCTGGATCTTGGGGAGATTGTTCAACATGATTGGCCCTGGTGTGACCCTTGGTTCAAGGCCATTGGTTGAACTTTGGTAGCTGTGGGTGAAGGTTGGTGGATACATCCTCAGAGTGACAATCTCAGTCTTGTGGTTTCTTGCCTGGGTGCTGATATCAAACACACTGTAATGATGAACAATGTACTGTTTACACACTTATTGAACAGGATGCATGTTCATCACATGTGCACGCTCATATAATTTTAATGATGTCATACTTACTTCCATTGAATTTCTGCTATAATCATGTAGAATGGATGTGGTTCAAATACCATTTTCCTAAAATTAGCAATCACCGCTCTGGAATAAACATGTCCTTGTACAGGAAACATAATACCTGCAATTTTTTGGATTCATAAAGCAGTGTTACTTAATTCTAGCCTGCCTGTGGTTTGAACCATTTTTACAAATAGTGTGACATTCCCATTTTCTGAAGTCAAATTATTAGTGAAACCAAACGTTTTGAAAATAGTTACTAAAAATGGATTGCTAAACACAAAGAAAAGAAATGTCACAGCAGTGTACACTTTTTTAGCACTGAAGGCAAGAAATAAAACTTTGGAAATCCCCTGGCATTTTATATTTATTTATTCATTTAATTTTCATAGATATGCAACAGCTCAAGTGCTTTTGTAGCTGACAAACAATTTCTGAGACCCACTGCCATTTTTCATCACTGTGTTTTGTTGTGAAGGGGAATGTAACACATATATGTTGAGTAAAACACTAAAATTACACCTGTAATCATACTTACGGTGACAAAATTGTGTTAACAACTGAAGAGAGATGGTTAGATGCAATTTTCATAGTAATATACGGTGCTACATCATCAAATTCACTAGAATTTTGTTTGGTCAATGAACTTTACCTTATTATTGCAGGCCCAAATTCCTTAACACGTTGTTCCTTTTGCCATGCCTGATGCTCTGAAATTAAAGAGGAGATTGGAGGAATGTGAGGTAGCTCCAGGCAGGACTCGGTGCCTATGCACAGGGATGTACTAAAAACGTATTTTTATTGCGAAGTTTCTCCTTTTGGTTGTCTATGAAGTAAGGTCAAAGCAGTGGTACTTTCCTAAAGTTATAAGACTTATAATGTTCTAACCTTTGTGTTGCAAGCAGGTGCCTGAAGGAGAGGAACAGCGCATGCTGGAGCTTCCAAAGCATGTCCAGGACATCAATGGCACACTGCACTTCAACAAGGTGCGAGCTGAAGACAAGGGGACGTACACCTGTGTTGCCACCAGCTCGCAGGGGTTCATCAATGCTACAATTGACATTGATGTTATAGGTAAACATTCAAGTTTCCTTTTCAGCAATGTTACCTACATTACACTCATACACNTTGACATTGATGTTATAGGTAAACATTCAAGTTTCCTTTTCAGCAATGTTACCTACATTACACTCATACACAGAAAAGTTATGCATTTAGGAGTGGTTGAAATGAAATGAAACTGCATGTGTTGAAAAGTCATGTGACTTGTAATTTATATATCAGATAACACAGAGTTGGAAGTATGGAATGCATTACATGACCCATGGTAGTAGAATGTAGCCCTTTCTTGAGTCTAAATCNACAGAAAAGTTATGCATTTAGGAGTGGTTGAAATGAAATGAAACTGCATGTGTTGAAAAGTCATGTGACTTGTAATTGCGATATCAGATAACACAGAGTTGGAAGTATGGAATGCATTACATGACCCATGGTAGTAGAATGTAGCCCTTTCTTGAGTCTAAATTACAACTGATTTGGTTTGGTAGTTGTACAGCTGATGTATCCTCTTCTAAGGCAAGTCAGCCTACAGCTGTTGTAACTGGCGCTCAGTGTCCGGCAGATCAACACAGGGTAAGAATTTACTTCCGAGCTGACTCCACACGTTCTATAGGGGGACAGAGTACCTCAGCATGATGCAGGTATTCCATGAACACAGGGCACAATGTGTGGTTGAGCATTGTCTTTTTGAAAGACTACCAGGGTGCAGTCTCATGCAGGGTGTAACATAGGATGCAGGACATCATTTATGTACTACTATGCTGTTGGAGTCCCCGGAATCACTGCCAGAAGTGACCTTAAGTTAGACCCTATGGCTTCTCACACTAAGGCATAAGGAGTAATGCCAGTGTGTGACTCCAAAGTGGGGGCAAGAGGTATTATTTCTCCTTAGCATCATCATTCTTGCACATGATGATCATCTGTGGAAATGCAGAACCAAGTTTCATCGCTGAACATGATGTGATGCCGCTAGTCATTATTCTGTACCTGCTGGTTGCGGCACAACTTCAAACGCTGCCATCTTTGCTCTGGTGTTAATGACAGCATAAGTGCAGGACGGTGAACCTGAATTCTAGCTGATGCCAGTTGGCTCGACATGGTGTGGTATGACATGAGGAGTTGTAGGAGGTCTAGTAAGTGTGTCCATATGGTGAGCGCCAATTTTGTGGAGTTGTGTAATGCTTGGTGAACAATGCAGCGATCCTTCTTTGTGTGGTCTGTCTTGGCCAACCTGCACCTTCATGGCGTGTATAGGTGTCCTCACATACCTATTGGTTCCAAGATTGGACCACTGTGACATTGGCATATCCCAAATGCCTGGCAATTGCATGATGCATCCACCTGCCCTCATGCAGACCCACAATATGGCACCTATCAAACTTTGTCAAGTGTTGGTAATGGTGTCTCATGCATCTACAAAACATTTGCTGTGTGTGTGTAATTTACACTGTTTAAACATAACACACTGAGCCTACCTGTTTCTTCTGCCTTGGGAAACAAATATTTAATTAATTTATTCACATTTGGATGCATGTCTGATCACGGTATTGGAATTGCCAGTCATTCTGCAAAGCAATGTATTACTCATATTTGCATTTCTGAGCATTTTATGACGAGTATCAATGTGTCTGATGCATTGAGTGCAGGTCATGATTGGGCTTAGTGTAGCTTTCTGAAGGACAGGCATTTTGTAAGATTATCAATCCCACAACCTCCAGTAATAACAGTTTTTTTACTGCTGAATATACTTATCATTTGTAGCTCTCTAAGATTCACATTTTTGTATTCCACAGTCAGTTAATTTTTATTGAAGTATCAGAAGATGATAACCCTAACTGACTCAGTTTAATAATGCATTGTTAAATATCTCATATAAAAGTTTTCTGGCTAAAACTACTGAAACTATAAAAAACACAAAAAGATGAAAGTGTGGAGGAACTATAATATTTTGTTAGGGTTTCTGATGTAATTTTCTTGAATAGTTTGTGGTGGTGATGTCTTGTAATTTCAAGGAGTGAAATCATTGAAATAATGTAGGATTGTTTGAGGAGTGTTAGAATCAACCTTAAATATGTTTCTCACTGTGAGGCTGCTTAAGTACTTTGTTTTCAATACAAAATTGAAATCAATTTAGATTACGTGGCTATCAAATTTTTTGGTATGGTAGTCTTATACTAGTGTTTCACACATACGTTCATTCATATTATATCATATTAATGAACATAATATTATTGCTGTGTAGTGACACCCAAATTCAGTGTTTATCCACGGAATCCCACTGAAGCTTTTGAAGGCTACCCTGTGATGATTCATTGTATTGCTGAAGGAGACCCAAAACCAACAATCAAGTGGGATCGCAACAGCAACTTTAGTGCCTTTGACCCTCACAGGTGAGTTGTTTTTGCACTACGNTATTGCTGAAGGAGACCCAAAACCAACAATCAAGTGGGATCGCAACAGCAACTTTAGTGCCTTTGACCCTCACAGGTAAGTTGTTTTTGCACTAGTATCTGGTGCAGGTTCTGTCAACATAAAGGATATATACAACTCTTATGTTTTTCACAGTTGCTGATTATTATATTGTGTAAACTGTGAATAGATTAATCACTCATTATTTTATCATCAGCTATGTGGGTGTATCAATTGCACCTTTTTAACTAGTAGTTTTGTGTATCATAATTTGTGTTTTTCAATGTAGAAAGTTTTGTTTTTATAAATCAAATTTGGTTGCATTAATTTTATACAAGTACTTTTAGAGTCTCGTATGTATTAGTGATAGGTTGTTTGCGAACGATTCATTCAAAATGAACTAATCATTGAGTGAACGGAATTGTTCGATTTGTTCCCTATGAAAGTAATTGATTCTATTGAGTCACTGATTCAGAACAACACGAGCTGAAGGAACGTTAAAGGAGGAGAGGATAAAAGAATCAGAAAATCAGATTCATTGGTAAAAAGGATTGGTAGTCAAGAGTCATCCAAGCTTGTACAAAAATTAGGAAGAGAGGGAGAAGGCCTTTACACCAAGCTTTGTGTTACTACTATGTCTCTTTGAAGATACCACCTGCAGTATACTGAGTTGTAACTTAATACTTGTCAATGAGGAGTAGTAGTATAGAATTTCATAGTTCACAGAATCTTCTGTGATAGTGAAATAAAAAGGCCTTAGGCAATTGTGTTAGCTAAAAGAATAACAGATAAAGAAACATGCAGGTGCCACAAAAGGTGAAAGGTAGAAGCAGAGATAAGGAATATGTGAAATGGAAATGGAGATTGTGTCATGACTCAATAAAGAATGGCATTACATAAGATTGAAAAGAAATGAATGATTCTTTTGAATGAATCATTTTATTGAACTGATCAAAATGAATCAATTCGTCTATCTGAATCGTTCTGCCCATCACTAAGTACATAAGAAGAAAAGCCGGACATTCTTTGATTTTAGATAGTTAAATCAGAACAATAAGAATTAATTAATTACTAAAACTATAAAATGGATTCCATCCGATAATAGTGATCACTAATTGTTTGGTATTAATGTCAAAATATTTTATGCAATTTAGAATTTAAATAGTTTTTGAGTATATAATTCATCAGAAGTAATCACTTCTCATAAGATGTAAANTTTTATGCAATTTAGAATTTAAATAGTTTTTGAGTATATAATTCATCAGAAGTAATCACTTCTCATAAGATGTAAAGTAGTAATCAATTCATAATTTTTTTACCCACAAAGATACTTTTTTTTAAAGCAATTATCTGCTTTGATAAGTAAGTTTTTGATTATAACTATATTTTTATTTTGAATAAGAACAGTATTTTAGTTTTCAGTGTCACAGCACCATAGATGTTATCATTATATTGTGAATTTTGCAATATCTAAATAATGGACAAGTATTGCAATATTATTATGTAGCCTGCATGNGCAATATCTAAATAATGGACAAGTATTGCAATATTATTATGTAGCCTGCATGTGTGTGAGTGTGTGTGCATGCGCACATAAATATGAGTGCACCTGGGTGCATACATTTGCATGTGTGTATGCAAAGGTTGGGAGATGGATCTGGCTCCGTAGATGGATAGCTCCATATTTTGAAAATTTTGACCATTGTAAGCTGTTTTATAAATAACAGTGTCATGGCTGTGCAANTTTTATGCAATTTAGAATTTAAATAGTTTTTGAGTATATAATTCATCAGAAGTAATCACTTCTCATAAGATGTAAATTAGTAATCAATTCATAATTTTTTTACCCACAAAGATACTTTTTTTTAAAGCAATTATCTGCTTTAATAAGTAAGTTTTTGATTATAACTATATTTATATTTTGAATAAGAACAGTATTTTAGTTTTCAGTGTCACAGCACCATAGATGTTATCATTATATTGTGAATTTTGCAATATCTAAATAATGGACAAGTATTGCAATATTATTATGTAGCCTGCATGTGTGTGAGTGTGTGTGCATGCGCACATAAATATGAGTGCACCTGGGTGCATACATTTGCATGTGTGTATGCAAAGGTTGGGAGATGGATCTGGCTCCGTAGATGGATAGCTCCATATTTTGAAAATTTTGACCATTGTAAGCTGTTTTATAAATAACAGTGTCATGGCTGTGCAAGTATGTAAATTCTGTAATTATTTAACCATGAAACTAACTTAAGTTTTACCAGAAACAGTTGCAGTTTTAATGCGCTACTCACGGGACCAGGAAAAAAAAAATTGCAAAATGCAAGAGAGTGCAAAAAGAGGGAATTTAATGCAGTATGTGTATTACAAGGGATAAGGATTGGGGATGCATATCCAAATGCTCTANATGCAAAAAGAGGGAATTTAATGCAGTATGTGTATTACAAGGGATAAGGATTGGGGATGCATATCCAAATGCTCTATCCAGCTTAATTTATTGGCACGTGCATTAAAATATTAATGCAATGTGGCACTGTTATTGGTAACTCTGATTCTATTAGAATAAGTGTGTATGTTGACATGTTTACATTCTTTGTAGGTTCCATGTAATGGAGAATGGTACGCTGCTTGTACAAGAAGTTCATATGTCAGATGAAGGAAAATATGGATGCACTGCAGGCAACAGCGGAGGGTTGAAGAGAGAAGAGGTCACACTCATAGTTAAAAGTGAGTATACATTGCTATATTAGGAGACGGGCACCTAATGCAGCATAAAATTTTATCAAATTTTAATACATATTATTAAAATTAAATTGTTACTGTGGCACNGACGGGCACCTAATGCAGCATAAAATTTTATCAAATTTTAATACATATTATTAAAATTAAATTGTTACTGTGGCACTATTTGTTCAGTATTACATTTCCAAACACTGTTAAAACTTGCACTACATTAATAGTCATCAACCCATTCATCATTGCGACTTTGACTGAGTTGCATTGCACATGTGGGAATATTAAACATTTATTCAATTATTTGATAGGTTTGACATGTGATGGCTAGGCTGAAGCGGTGCTCGTCACATGTAAGCCGGGGTTTTTAGTGTGTCATGTCAGAGATACAAGGTTCTTCAATCTCTATGGAGGTGAAGTCTGTGTAATTGTATCCTTGACTCCGGCTGACCTGTATATGGTGTTGGACGGGTAGGCCATCAGCAAAGTATGTAGTTGTTGGCGGCGTTGAGAGCCCTCCGGGCAGCTAAGGCAAAGGCCAGACCTGTTAGCAAAATACAAACTAAAGCATTAGGTAGCAGTGATAACAATTTGGACCCTAACACTACCACAGTGGAGAGTGTGGTTTAGGGGGGTGAAGACTTCTTCAGGGGTAGCTGTCGCTTGATCTGGAAGGCTATTGGAGACCGTTGGTTTGTCTCAAGAAGGTAGAAAACATGTGATTAAAAAATGGTTGGATATTTTGTAGTAGTGTGTTAACACAAAGCATTTAAGAAATATTTTGTGCCCAAAGACAATTTTCAAGTTCTCATTTTAGGTACAAGTATTATTGTTTTTCATGAAAGTGGTTAAAATTGATGTTTTAAGAATCCGTGTTAGCTGTTAAATTTTCTATACGTAAACTTATGAGTTGTCTTTAGGCATGCATAATATTTTTATCTTTGTTAGCCTGCCATAGAAATATAGGTTCACCGCTTGAAGTCATGTTCAGGCAAGTTGCCAACAGAAAGATTACGTGCCAGTTGGACACCTTGTGCGTAGATATAATGAGTCTTCAGTAGAGGTCCATGTCATGAAGATGATGTCAATGTAATGTATCCAGCAGTGTGGTTCGGTAGGTTGATGACTGAGGAAATTTTCTTCCAACCTGCCCATAAACAGATTGGCATAGGATGGGGCCATACGTGTGCCCATCACTGTGCCTTTGACCTGAAGGTAGTGTGTATCTTGAAATCTGAAGTTGTTGTTGTTGAGGGTTAACCTGGCAAGTTCAACAAGAAATGCTGTAGAAGGTTTGCTGTGTGGGGGTCTTTGATTGAGATAATATTCTATGGCCGACAATCCAGATGAGTAGGGGATGTTTATATAGAGAGATGTAACATCTATGGTGACCATGTATGTATCTTGGGGAAATATGCCCAGGTGTCTTAATCGTTCAAGAAAGTGGCCATTGTCCTTGTTGTAGAACATAAGCTGCTGTACCCAAGGTTGAAGGTGGGCATCTACAAGTGCTGAGATTCTCATTGGGGCTGCCAATTCCTGATATAATGTGATGTCCCAGGGGCAACTATAGTTCCTAGTGTATTTTTGGAAGTAAGTATAGAATTAGGTGTGGTGGGTTTTTCCAGGGTGAGCAGTGTGATTGAAGCATCAGATAGATCTTTGAGGAGGCCCTGGGACACAAGGAATTGGTTAATATGGTCACAGAATCTGGTGGTGGGGTTTTCTCGTAGATATTTGTAGGCAGGTTTGTCCTTGAGTTGGTTTTCTGCTTCTAGAATGTAGCAGTTTGTTTTGTTGTGAATTACTGTGGTTATGCCTTTGTCAGCCGGCAGTATCATTATGTCTGGGTTGTTTTAAAGAATTCTGATGGTTTTTTTTTTTCTGAAGAGGTTATGTTGCTATTGGGTAGTGAGGTGGCAAAATCAGGGTCTGCAATGTTGACCAGANTTTTTTTTTTTCTGAAGAGGTTATGTTGCTATTGGGTAGTGAGGTGGCAAAATCAGGGTCTGCAATGTTGACCAGAATGTACGTGATTAACTGCTCAATTGTTTGCAAGGGGGAAGGGGGGGAGGATCCCAAGTTGGTGGGGGTGCAAACTTGGTCAGTGCTGGATCAGGATCAATGGAGCTACTGTTGTGGCTTGGTGTGTGGAGGTTGTCAAAAAAGTGCTGGAGTTGAAGATTATGCATGAAGCTTAGGACATCTTTTACAGTGGCAATGGCAAAGTAGTCTAACTTTTTGTAGGGTTACAAGGAGAGAACTTTTTGTATAATATTGTTTTCGGAAGCAGTGAGATTATGGTTGGACAAGTTCAGTAGACGTGATTTGCTGCTATGGGGTGGTTGTTCATCTTTTGTTGTTATGTGAGGTTATGCACTGGAATGGCTTAGGCAGAGTTGGTGTGGTATGTGCTGGAGTGGGAAGGTTGAAGCAAGACAAGGTTTTTGGCCGACTAGTGATGGTGATTGTGGGGATGGTGGTGGTGGTTTCTTGAGATCAAGGTGGTAGGCAAGAGGACAGTTTTCAAGGCCATACGTGTGCACCACCTCAAGTTAGTGAAGCTCAGTAAACTGTGCACGGAAGCCTGTAGGAAGAAAATGTCACCTTAATTTTCATTACTTATTCATATTAGGTGTTGAAATTATTTCTGCAGATTGAAAGCTCACATTACATACATTACACCTCAGTCACTGGACATCAATTTGATTGAGCACTTGTGGAATGTTCTGAAACAAAACATAAGAAGAAGACTCGTTTCAGACAAGCATGATTTAAAGGCAGATTTGTTGGAAGAGCGGCGAAAAATTCAGAGAGAAACGGCTGAAAAGTTGGCGAAGTTGATGCCAAGAAGACTGGCNAAAATTCAGAGAGAAACGGCTGAAAAGTCGGCGAAGTTGATGCCAAGAAGACTGGCAGAGGTTATTAAAAGAAAAGGTGGCCCTACGAAGTAGTGAACGCCAAAAGCTGTGTTGAAATAACAAGAAGAAGGCACAGACTAATACTTCTTGTCGGTTACATTGAGAACTGTTACATTGTTTTGGGATAGTTTTTTAATTAGCTCAGACAAATTGGAATCGTTTTGTTGTCTTTTTTAATATTATGAGTTATATTTATTATAAATTTGTACCACCAAGTCTGTACCTACATTTTATTTTTAATAATTAAATACTTTTCAATTGTGTAATAACAGTGTGACAAATACTTATTGAAATCACTGTATTGTTTGCTGGTGTGGGTGGGTGCAATATGCCACAGAAAATAATAGCGTATTCTGTAGATGATAAACTTAAAAAAATTTGCCAATCCATTAAAAAAAGGGTAATAAAGAAAGGCAAAGCTACAAGCCACAGCTGTTTTTCCTCCATGAATGCTATTGTTTGGACAGCTTTTTAAATGAACCTTACAAACCATTCAAATGTCTCTTTGTTTTGTGTGTAAAGTGCTGTTATACTGTACTTAACCACACCTTACTACATGGGACTGCTGAGTTATCAAATATGGCAGTCAGTGAGTGGAACTAAAGACACCCTAAGGCAAATATTATACGTTTAGAAAAGGAAGCAATATTCTATAGTACATATTTTACAGTAGAATGTACATATTTAACACTTTTATATTCTACTGAGTGGACTGTCAAGGAGCAGAGTTGAAGGACCAACATTTCTGATTAGGGATTATATTCAAAGGCTATATTCACGTACTTAAAGTGTGTCTGCAACATAAACTATTCTTTATCAAATAAAAGAACACCAGCAGTGTGACTGTCTACCACTGAATAGACAAAATCACATGAAATTT
>NQII01003289.1:191062-275485 GCA_002778355.1 Clitarchus hookeri | reverse complement strand
TGTTATACGCATGTCGCTAACGGCTAGGGTGTTTTTTCAAAGGTTGATTTTCAAAAGTTTCTTCCAGTCGTGAACAGACTATAGCTACGTTCCCCAATCAGGTGATGCCCTAATACACCCCAAATATTATTTTTTATTATTAAGGCAATACTTCACTACCGGTTTAAAATAAAAAGAACATTTTCTCATTTCTGACACATATAAGTATTAAAAACAGTACACTAATGCAGTTTGACCATAAACAAGGGTACTTTGCCAACAGCGTCATATTACCAATTTCAAATTTTGGGTAAATAATTGTGTCATTGGAGTATAGTATTAGTATGGGTTTTAATAAAGGTAGTTTAATTAGCTATAATTAAAATTCTTCTAATGAGGGAAAAGTCAAAGGAAATAAATACTGAAAACTTCTCGCAAAAAAATAAATAAGACTGTGGACCAAAACTGTCAATGTGCATTGTTTGACGGATAACTCGTAGACAATAAAAAAAAATGCAATTTAGTTTGGTTTCATTTTCCTCTTTTTCATAATATAACATAAAAAGGAAAATTTAGATATAACACAATTTGCTTATTGTAATGTATCAAATCAATCACACCGGTGACTCAACTAGATCTAGCTGTACGGCCAGTCACGCTGCTTTCCTTTCTGAAGTACGAGTTGTGACAGTGACAAGGATGAAAATGCAGGAAAGTATGGTACAAATGAATGAAATCTATTTGTGTTGTCTCCAGGGGGTAAGCTGGATTTTCCCTCTAATCCTCCTCCCTTTCCATTATAGGCTACCGGCAGGCGATAAAGTGGGGGCATGTTTTGCTGTTGCCATCTCTCATCGAAAGGCTAAACTAGCTCAAGAGATTTTCCAGTTTCATATCCAAGTCTCGTCAAAAGGAGCTACGCTAACAAATTCTACCTGTAGCCACACATGGGTCCCTTGACCTTAAACAGCTTGGCGATTCTGATAAATAATTTGAGTATTCCAGTTGTGAAACCTTGAAGTCGAAAAACTCTCACAGGATTGTAAGTAGAGTTTCCCAGTGTACTACAAAATGTATCAGAATCATGGCAACTGTGCTTCAATATTTGTCCAAGAGCCAATAAACTTGCGACGCAGAAAGACTTGGCAATTTTGGAAGACAGGTTAGAGGCACTTTTAGTTTTGAAATCAACAATTTCTTCCAAATTTGACAAACAAGTAATACTGTGATAGGCCTTATAAATGAAAATTAATATGTTTTAAAAGAGCCAAGTCGCAAGTTTATTAGCTCTTAGGTAAAAATTGGAGCACAGTAGCCATGATTCTGACACATTTTGTACTACACTGGGAAACTGTTAATTACAATGCTGTGCGTGTTGTTCTGCTTCGTTAGAAGGTTTCCATACTACAAGGGCCCAAATTTGGCTTCCAGAATCACCAAGTCATTCTGAGTTGTAAGTTTATAGGCTGTTAGGCAAGTTTTACAATGATGCACAGAGATACGGATCACAGATGTGGACGCGTAACACACACCGTTTCAATCTACAATGACGCATGCAGACGCCGATAACGTACAGATACACGTAAGAAAGATGGGCATCTCGTTGATATTTGTTTGTAGTCATTGTGGTATAAACTGCAACAAGTGCTTCGATTTGCCGTGGCGATTATAATTTTTGTTTTAATAAATAGGTGAACATTGCTCAGCAGCAGTATTTACGCATATTTAAACACTGTAAAAATATGCAAAATGAGGTGTATAATATGAAACCTGTATCAGTAATTTGAAACAGCTGAGTATTTTAAAGTTCGTAAGTTGCAAGACTGTACATTTCTTCGTATTGTAAAATGGTTAAAATTCATCCCAAGTAGTCTGCTTGTTCAAAGTAGTCTGCTTGTTCAGTTTGCATTCCAGAGTCAGTTTTCTTACCTATCCGTGCATTGTACAACAGACCTTAGACACAAATTGGAGTAGTCACCATGAATCTGTCTTACATTACACTGGGAAACTGTTATTACAATACCATGTGAATTTTTCTGCTTCGTTGGAAGATTTCAAAAGTAGAAGGGCCCAAACTTGGCTTCCAGAATCGCCACGTCGTTCTGAGTCACAAGTTTAGCTGCTGTTAGACAAAAAATGGTGCACAATTGCCATGAATTACATTTTATACTACACTGGGTAACTATTATTACAATAGTGTGAATTTTTCAGCTTCATTAGAAGATTTGGATTCTAGAAGGCCGTAAACTTGTCTAACAGAATCACCATATCATTGTGAACCATAAGTGTACCAGCACTTAGCGATCTGCAGTCATTAAGCAAATAGTTACAGATTCAAATTTATTTTAACATATTAGGACGTGCAGTTTTGGCTCGACACATTTCCTGTAGAGTAAAAACAGTGTTAGTGATTTTTTGTGGGTATGTTGGCAACGTAAGATTGAAGCTGGGATTAAAAGCTAACTTCCCTTCAGTTTGCAACTATCATTGTACTTTCATGGTCCAAACTGTGCGTGCATCGCTGTCATGACAGCGAGTGGGAATTAAATTGTTACATGCATTAGATCTGCCCTTTATATTTCCGTATACTTNGCATCGCTGTCATGACAGCGAGTGGGAATTAAATTGTTACATGCATTAGATCTGCCCTTTATATTTCCGTATACTTACATTGTTTGTTCATGGTGCAATACATCAACATTCGGGATCTTCTGATGTCAAGTTATTCATTAGTGTGTTTTAAGCACCTAAAGTTGTAACTTCACTCTAACCAATATCTTACCAACTATATTTTTTACAAATTTTCTGCTACAACCCTGGCTACACAAGGTACAAAATCAGACATTTTCCTTTTGAAGTTAACTATCCCAAGACATGATATAATGATAGCAAATAATCATTATCATCTGAACTTTACCCCAACCACGGCAATTCTCAAATGTTAAGACTCATGTTTTGAATACATTCCATATTTAGAAGTAGAAACTAAAATATGTATTAACTTGAACTTTAAATACAGAAACTGAATTAGCCATGCATAAGGAAATTCCATTCAAGATTGAATGAACAACCCCCAGGAGATGGCTTGCACGTGCATCACTTCACCTCTCAATTTTTCTAGAAAAAAGCATTTAAAAATAACCAAGGTAAAATATAGGTGTTAAAGCAAGAGATAGGCGTAATTATGAAAGACAAGAGCTTTGTCTCGTACTGCCATGCTTGCTCTTTGCATTGGTTGACTCAAGTGGCATCATTCAAACAGACAAACCAAAAGAGAAAATCAATCTANGCCATGCTTGCTCTTTGCATTGGTTGACTCAAGTGGCATCATTCAAACAGACAAACCAAAAGAGAAAATCAATCTAAAAACATCACTTAATGAAATTAAATAATTATACGAAATTCTGTTGTAAGTCAAGTGTGACTGTTAAACCTAAATATTTGAAGCACTAAAAGTGAAGAGATTTGCGTGACTCTTTACAGCGAGGTCGTGAGAGCCGATGAGTGATTTAGGCAACTATGGAGCAGAACCGGATTGAAAGAGTGGGGGAAACGGGAGACCCCCAAGAAAACCCACAGACCAGTGGCATCGTCCTGCACGATTCCCACATGCGAAAATCCAGGCGTGACCTTACCGGGGATTGAACCTGGTTTGCCTTGGTGGGAGGCAAGAAGGTTTAGCGCTCAGACACCAAGGCCTCCTGTACTGCAAGTAGGTACAGACTATGACATATAGCACTACAAAAGAAACACATAAGGAAAAAAAAAAGACTGACAATATTCATACAATTTGTATGAGACAAAGAAAAATCTACGACTACATCAGCACTACACAAATAAAAAAAATTCACGGAAAATGGTATATTTCCACTCTACTAATTACAGAACACAAATATAAGAGGGGCATAAATGTACGACTAATTTCGTAATATGTGCTCACCTAACCTAACAGAACCTAACCCCACGATGAGTGAATCACTATTGTACATTTTTAAACTAACATAGGATTGTAGGGTTAAAAATAACATAGGATTGTAGGGTTTAAAATAACCTAGAATTACAGGTTTTTTAAACTAACCTAGAATTTTAGGGTTTTACACTAACCTAAAATTTTAGGGTTTTACACTAACCTAGAATTTTAGGGTTTTACACTAGCCTAGGATTGTAGGATTTTAAACTAACCTAGGATTGTAGGGTTTTACACTAACCTACGATTTTAGGGTTTTACACTGAACTACGAATGTAGGATTTTAGGGAACCATAAAAAACACCACAAAAATATCAATTAACTCATCTAAATAGGCAGCTGGTACAATTCCTCTGTCAACGGCCAATTCAACCTTACCTCACTCGACGAAACACCATGTTCCACTAAAACATCACATATGTGAATATAACACCTGAAGCAATCGTTCATAGCCGAATATTACACACTGAAGCACTTGTTAATAGGCGAATATAAAGCACAGAAGCAATCGTTCTTGCTTTCTCCGTTTTAAATCCACCGGATTGGAACTTCACGACCCATGCCGAAAAAAACAATGGCTACTAAACAGTTTCAAAAATTGTCCGCTAAATCACACGTGACGCGTCTCCGTGGCGTAACAATATCTACAAGCCAATAAGGTAACGGCAGGAATTATGACGTAACTAAAAATCACAATGACCGAGGTAAACAAAGTGCCGAACAACTCGTACTTTTAACTATTCTATTTAATATTATTAAAACGTTCTACTTATTTTAACATGACGCCCTCCTGAATATTAACTAGGTAAGCTGTGCAGAACCATTAATGCAACTTTTGTTAGTCTAGGACGTTTCCCCTCAGAAAAATTACTAAACTTAATAATTACCGAGAAGAAATATACCATTTTCCCGGAGTTTTTTACTATTATATAAAAGTCACTTAACTGGATAATTACAAAAATATTTACTATCTAGTTTTAAATGTTTAGTAGATTTATTTCATTAAATAGCATTTTACTTTTCTCTGCCAATCAAAATTGATTACATATGATTTATTCCACACACTGAAAACATGTAAATCTCCCACGCATTTGGTTTTTTAAGATTGTTTTCAAAGTTTGTGTATACCATGACCGCCATACTTTTGCAACCTTATCTTGCCACATCAATATTAAAACACACATATGCCTGCATAACAAGAATTTTGAGTTTTTTCGATCTGAAAAGCAACAAAACAAAACTTATTCCTGATGTTTTCATCCAGTGCTTACATGAAACATCATAATATGCTACCCAAAAAGAACACATTTTTACACACATATGAAAGTAGCATGTGTTNCGTGCTTACATGAAACATCATAATATGCTACCCAAAAAGAACACATTTTTACACACATATGAAAGTAGCATGTGTTGTGTTTCATGTAAAGGCATTGTAATCCCAAAAGTTAGAGTTAAGTTAAACCTTGCTGAATAATAATTGCTTTCTCCTGGACTATACAACTGTATGGCTAACTTAAATAAAGCCATGCTACTTGCATAAAGCTTTGTTAGAGAAAAATAACCTTCTAGACACTTCAAAAATTGATCATGCAGATTAGCACACTTAATAAATATATAAGTAAAAGGACTAATTTAAGAAATTTCTAAAAATATTTTTGTAGGATTAACTGAAATAATTTAAACAGATATGTATAAACTGAATTTTAAATTCTGGCTTCCTTACAACGGCATGCATGACCTTGCACCTTAAGGCACGTCTCAAGCTGGATTTACAAAAACACAACAGTCCGACAACAACCAAAATTTTTCATCAGTCAATCAGGAGCAAGGTCACCCCCACAAAAGTAAATAACATTTCTGCTTTCGTCGTGCGCCGGACCCGCTTGGCAGTAAGAAAAAAAATCAACAAACAAAAAAAATTTTATTGCAGATTTCACACTAAAAATTATTTATGTGTACATCATAATTATCTTGCAACAGAAAGCTGTTAAATTAACAAAAATTAACTATCATGGAAAAATAACTGATCCAAATTCCAAAAATACTTTGTTTAAGAATTCACCAACACAAAATAGTGTACAATGATTTGTNGAAAAATAACTGATCCAAATTCCAAAAATACTTTGTTTAAGAATTCACCAACACAAAATAGTGTACAATGATTTGTGATTTCTTTGCATTCCACAGCAAGTTACTGGGCAATCTACAATTTTCCGAAAGCCACACAACACTTGTCTGATGGTGGAATCTGTCGGGGTAATGTAAACGCTGAACTAATTTTGGTGGCGGAAATGGTCTGACTGTAGCGTCGGAATGTCTGGACGAGCTCGTCGTGGCATAGTAAATCCAGCATCAGGTTGCACGAAAAAGTCCAGTGGACGTGACTAATTTCATATGTGCCCACCTAACCTAACAGATCCTAACCCCATGATGTGTGAATCACCATTTTACATTTTTAAACTAACCTAGGTTTATTAGGGTTTTACACTAACCTAGCCTTGTAGGGTTTTAAACTAACATACAAGTTTAGGATTGTAAGGATTTAAAGGAACCGTAAAACACGCGTAAAGAACATAAATTAACGTAACCTAGGTAGGCGGCTGGTACAACTCCTCTGCCCTCGGCCAATTCAACCATACCTCACACGACGAAACACCATGACCCACTAAAACGCCACAAACGCGAATATTCCGGCAGACACAAAGGCTACTGAACTGCCTCAAAAATGTCCATTAAAATCACATCTGATGCGTCACGGTGACGTAACAATACCCACAAACCAATAAAGTGATGGCTGGAATCATGGCGTCCTCCGTTAACAAACCGGCGGACTTCCCATATTTTTAACTATTTTATTCAATGCGTTCTACTTATTTTAACATGACGCTCTCCCGAATATTAACAAGGTAAGCTGTGCAGAATCCATTAAGGCGGTAATTATTCAGAGTAGCTGGTTTCTGAAGGAATTGTCAGAGACCAACAAAAGTATCATTAATGGGTTCTGCACAGCTTACCTGGTTCATACTTAAGAGGGGGTAATGTTAAAATAAGTATAACATATTTAATTTTTTTTTAACAAAATTGTAAAATGTACGCCATGTTTAATGGCTGTGCATCGCTGTTTCCCACGCTACCTACCGGCCGTGGATATTCAGGAGGGCGTAATGTTAAAATAAGTAGACCATATTAAATAAAATAGCTAATAGTACGTTGGACGCCTTAATATTTAGACAAGTAATGCATTAGTGACTTGAACAAATGCAAATTGTGTCTTCGCCTTATTGGCTACGTATAATATGTATACATCGTCACGGAAATTTACATTGCAGTTAAGAAGCCATTAGTGGCAGTTCAGAAGCAAGATAGTGCGGGTATTTTTCTTACTATTGTGAGTTGTGACATCCGAATGCGACCGTGCAAAGGCTTGTGATTTAAAATTGGAGGGTGCAAGAACGAGTGCTTCTGTACGTAATATTCGCCTATGTGGCAGGTGTTACTTTATATTTTAGTAAATCGTGGTGTTTTGTCAATTGATGTAAGATGCACAGCAGTGGAATGGGTCGATAACAATGGAAATGTACCAGTCGCCTACCTAGGCGAGTTGATTCATAGAATTCCGGTGTGTTCAACTGTTAATTTAAAACCCTAAAATACTAGATTAGACCAACATCCTAGCGTAGTTTACAACCCAAAAATCCGAAGTTAAAATAAAATCCTAGCATAGTTTATAACCCTACTATCCTCAGTTAGATTAACACCATACCATCCTAAGTTAGTTTAAAACCCTACAATTCTAAGTTAGTTGAAAAATGTAAAATTATGATTTACTCATCGTGAGGTTAGGTTCTATTAGGTTAGGTGGGCACATATTACGAAATTAGTCGGACGTTAATGCCCTTGGTATTTTCGTGTTCTGCATAGTTTTTAGAGTGGAAATTTTTTTTACAGAAAAGCAGTTATTCCGGATAATTACCTTATGTACTTACCGGGTGCCATCCTGTCTCATGTAAAAGTTATCAGCAATTTTGTGACCAGGCTTGAAGCGCAGCTGTGCCATGTCATATAAACCATAGTCTCTAAATAAAATTATGCCTCCCGGCTTCAAGAGCATGTAAAGATTCCTTAACGCCTTTTCAAATTTGTCTGGATGGATTGCTGACAAAACAAATATTAACGTAATTACATCCAAAGAACCGGCAGTTATCTCCGTGAAAATATCGTCGGTTGTAATGTCACACTGGAATGCGCGTATAGCATTCTCAGAATACATAGGGTGTATTTTCAACAGTTCTACGGCCGAATGCGAAATATCGCACGCGTATATGAACATATCGAATCCATCTACCAGCAAAGGGTATATCAAATTACCAACACCACAACCAACTTCAAGCATCTTTTTAAATAATCCTTCAGAAAATGACACATTACATAATAACTCTTCAAATTCTCTTCTTGTCCAGTGCNAAGCATCTTTTTAAATAATCCTTCAGAAAATGACACATTACATAATAACTCTTCAAATTCTCTTCTTGTCCAGTGCCTATCTTTAAAAAAGCGGTTGGAATTCCGTTTATAAAATAAATCCCAATTCTTCTTGGTTTCTAACTCTAATTTTTTGGCATGATAATCGGAAACACGCCTTAAATCCTGTTCCTTCAACTTCTGTAAATCATTAAAATTCAACTTCCTTGCATAGTGTCCCTCAATATCTGCTCTAGATGAATTGCCTGCCATTTTCCACTACACGTGGTCAAAAATATTCATACGCAAAACTACAAAATCTTACAATGCTCAGACAAATGATTCTTCCGTGATCTGTTATAATAATCACATATTCAAATTAACGAAATATTTCTACTAATAAAACNCACTTAAACTCTGCTTATGGTACTAAATATGCATACATTTATATTAGTTTTTTTTTTTTACCTTTACAATCCTGCTTACTGTTGCCTGATTGACATGACATAGATCACCGCAAACATTCTGCAACAAAATTAACATTTGCCATATAATTTGATTTAACCTATTCACTTCCGACATGCCTCGCTGGCAATTACATGTTCTATTTGGTGTCTGCAAAGTACAATTAACCTTGTTATGTTATTACGCACTTAACTTACTAGCAGACACACGGAACATGGCATGAAAGTAATTGCAATTGTAACTTTGTTAAAAAGCGTACACAAAATGGAATATTTATGTTAAACTACCTGCAAATCAAAATATTTTAATGATGTTAGAAAATTTAAAATGGAATTGAAAACACATGTTATTGAAAGCATACTATGCATGCATACGAAAACAAAATTACACTGTACCCACCTGGAAACTATTGCTGCCATAAAATCGCAGGGCGATTACAACTTTCAGGACAGGTGGCACTGGTAATCCTCTTCTATTTCCGTTATCGGCGGACACAAGAGGCACAATAGTGCCCATTACGGTTTGCTTTGTGAAACGTTTTCGTTTCACAAACTCTACGTCCGAAAGTATTCGCACGGATTATGGCCATCGCGCAAATACCGACGAGGACGTTCATTACATTCACGATTCTCGACACGCTGAAGTAACTCAAAATGATCTCCGTCAAATATCCTCGGCACTTCGTACTCCATCACGCACAACTGTTTGACTAGTGAGTGATACAGTGGACATAAATAAGATTATCACATAAATTTTTCGGAGGTTAAGATACGCAGTGAAATAATTCCCACATGGTAATTACAATAAATGTTCATCATTTACATGTAGCATACGCCACAATTGCNCTAGTGAGTGATACACTGGACATAAATAAGATTACCACATAAATTTTTCGGAGGTTAAGATACGCAGTGAAATAATTCCCACATGGTAATTACAATAAATGTTCATCATTTACATGTAGCATACGCCACAATTGCTCTTTAATTGAACATTACAACTTATTAAGCAGGTGTTATTTTCGAAGGTTCGTCCACCATCTTGCTTAAGTAAGCTCCAAGTCTCGCGTCTGGCAGACTTATTTCTCGCCACTTCCTTTCGTTGAATTGAAGTTGGTCTTCAACAAGTTAGACTTAAGTGAGGTTCTTGCACTGTACTTAGGGCTTCCGTTTGGTTATAAGTTCGACTTCGAAGAAAAGTAAGATCTCTGCATACAGCCCTATTTGTTTAAAAAATTTAAATGTTTAGTGATATGAATTACTTGATTTTCGCAACATTCCTATCATTTTCACGTTCCAACATAACATTATGATAAAAGTATTTTTCTCAGCTTTTTAAAGCAATTATAATTTTATATATGGTAACGGTTCTGGGGGTTTACTNTAAAAGTATTTTTCTCAGCTTTTTAAAGCAATTATAATTTTATATATGGTAATGGTTCTGGGGGTTTACTCTATTTCGTGGATTATATCTATATTTAACCACAGAGGAGTGAATATTTTCACATTTCCGTCATTCCACAATGATATTTACAGACAAATCTCAAGAGAAGTGACAATTCTGACATCTGCCTTTCTGTTTAAATGATTTTGGCACTTTACCACTCGATTCCGGTATACAATTCTACTATCGAGTGTTCACAAATATACTTTCAGCATTCCGATAGCAGAATTACGTAATTCCGCTAAAGGAATATTCCGACAGTCTCAGGAATTGGGCCCCAGGTGACCATCCTATTTTCATGTCATGAAGACCTAACATTTACAACTGCGGATATGAATGCAGCGAGAAGAACAGAGTGGTAACTTTGTTCCAGCAACCCCTTGTATTNGTAACATTTACAACTGCGGATATGAATGCAGCGAGAAGAACAGAGTGGTAACTTTGTTCCAGCAACCCCTTGTATTCCACATTAATTTATTGTGTTAACATCCTATAGCATGTGCTGCGCATGAGGTGAGAGAATGCGATTTAAGTGGGCCAAGATAGTTTATTATGCCATACTACGATATCGACAATTGATTGAGAGCCATAAATTATTATTGATTTTTTAATAAATCAGGCATGGCTGCCCTACAACTCCTGAGGAATTGTGGATCCACCATAAACAAGCTACCTGCTGGGGCCCAATTCCTGAGAATTTCGGAATTATTCCTATAGTGGAAAAATTTCATTCACCTATCGGAATGCTTAAGTCAATTTTTGAACACTTGATAATGGAATTGTATACTGGAATTGCGCTGATAAGTATCGAAATAAATCTTACAGCAAGTAATATGCAAGAATAGTCATTCCTCTAGAGCAAGTCTTACCATTCTCTGGGTAAAATTATGGGCAGCTACCCAGAGGGTGGGCTACCCAGAAGGTAGGTTACCAGGATCTTTTACCTGACAGTGGCATCTTACCACTGATTTTTATCCTCTGTGTAGCTACCCGGAACCCAATTTGTGTTATGTTGGACAATCTGGGTAGATTCTAATTGGTCCTTAATATATTTGTTTGTTTGTTTTAATGAATCTATAANGTGTTATGTTGGACAATCTGGGTAGATTCTAATTGGTCCTTAATATATTTGTTTGTTTGTTTTAATGAATCTATAAATTTTTTTTCAATACATACCTGTACAAAGATATTCGACAAGTCAATTAAGTCAAATTACAGTATACAAAGTATACACACTGGACGGACATACACATACACAATTCAAATTGAACGTGCACACATCATATATTTTCTTCATAATGTAACTAATCTTCTCCCAGCATGCTGTAGGGCATCATCGTTTAACTGAAATAGAATAAAAAGTGTATAAGAAGAAATTGAACAAAAATGTGTACAATGAAATGTTCAGCAATCAATTAATTAATTTTTTTTGTTTATAAATTTATCTATGCTCTAAAATGCACGTTCAAAAAAATTCTTTCGGCTCTTTTTTAATGAGTTTTTGGTTAGAAAAGCAAATTTCTTGAAAATGTTGTGGTAATTTATTGAAAAGTTGACTACAAAGGTAGAGTGGCTATTTCTGAACTAGTTTTAAGTTAACTGAAGAGACATGTAAGTGTTTTCAATTCTGGTGTCATGGTTATGTAAGTACCAATTTTTCTGAAATAAATGATTGTTTTTGGACACAAATATGAGTACTGAAAATATGTACTCACATGCAAATGTTAAAATAATTGAGCTCTTGAAAAGAGGTCAACATGAATATGACTTTATTTTGCCATTGATTATTCTTACAGATCTCTTTTTCATGGGAAAAAAACTTTTTTACTGTCAGTGGAATTACCACAAAACATTTTGTATTTAAATTAGTGCGTAGGAAATAACTCTGAACTCTCCTCAAGCTAAGGGATGTTCATCCCAAACATGTAAAGATCCTATTGTCTGTATGTTTAATGTGTTATGTAATGAGGTAAGTAAACTTAGATACCTTGCGGGATGTCACGAGCTCGCGTCAGGATGTGGTTGGCCCGTGCTACCCCCGGCAGTCTGATTGCACAGGTCTTAGGTGCTGCACGTGCATCGCATCGCAGGTGACTTTCGTACTTTATTCTGAACACTTAACTCCAATAAGTTAACATAATTTACTGGAACTTTTACTTAACCGACAGCCTTCCCTGGGTTCACAGCACCCCTCCGTCAGCTCAATTTACCGACCCCTGAGGCATGATAATATTGTAAGTTTTCGCGCCATTCTTGGCCCTATTGTACAGTAATGGCCCCTAGTAGGCCTTGTGAGTCGGGTAAAATTTAATTGGCATTGTATACTGCATTTGCAACTGTGTACACTATTCGACAATGCAATTTACTTCAGTTAACCAAGACTTGTGAGTTCTCAGTAAGTATTGTATTTCGGGCCCTGGCCCTATCCAGGAAGTAATCAACACCTCAAGGAGGCATCCTTCATTTATAAGGTAAAAGGTTATGTTAAGGTGTGCTGGGGAGCCTGAATACCCTGGCTATTTATTAATTATTCCTGTAAATTCGTACCATTTACGCCAGGGGATAAAGCCATGTGGTCATTCACACATGATCCTGAGAACTGTGACTTTATGCTTACCCAGTGAGCTCTCGCCCATTCTATTCTAAATTGGAATATTGTGTAATATTTTGAATTTTTTGAACATAGTCGCCTGGATGATGTCCGCATTGCTATTCCCGACCACTCAGGTAAAGTTAAATGGCTTGCTCAACTAGGTGTAACAAAAATAAACCGTAACAAACACGTTTGTGCAAATCCAAAGAAGAAACAACAGTCAGACCTAAAATCCTCTATTTGTGATGCGTGATCAGGAACAACGCTTGCTGCACCAATATTTTGTAGAGTAGGTCAGACCCTCTCTGGACAATAGACTCTTACATCATAGCCAACTGGTCCTAAAGCATGCAAAACCTAGGGCGACCATGCCACAGTAAACAAATGGACCGGGCTATATGCTGCACGTGCACGAGGAGGCCGCGAATGGTATATGCTGCTGCCTTCTTAGAAGATGGTCCACCATTACATCAAGGGACTGGGCTACCGAATCGCATCGACCACGCGTTCCATGTGCAACCACAAAATGTGATATTTAAAAGACTGTTGAGAAATGGAGTACAATCCAACAGTAACCCCTCCCCCCCCCCATGCAGGAAGTGGGATCACCATGGAAAACCAAGAATTCTCGATCCCTTCGACAAATATAACATATGCGAAGGTATATATGCTAGTGTGCCTGCCGACCGAATACAATGCATTCTTCCTGCCTCCGCTCGTTTNATAACATATGCGAAGGTATATATGCTAGTGTGCCTGCCGACCGAATACAATGCATTCTTCCTGCCTCCGCTCGTTTCCATGGAGGTAGGCTACTGCTGCACACAATCCACGTGCGAGTGGCGAGGGGTAGCACAGACTCCATGTGCTGTGCCACATGGCAACGCACAATACATACAATTTACTTACATCACACAGAATGGATTATCCTGTGGAACCATCGGTTNCACAATCCACGTGCGAGTGGCGAGGGGTAGCACAGACTCCATGTGCTGTGCCACATGGCAACGCATAATACATACAATTTACTTACATCACACAGAATGGATTATCCTGTGGGACCATCGGTTCCAGTGCTTACAAAGCGCGCAAAAGTTGACAACATGGCAGCTAGAACTCTCAGAACACGAGCTTCTGCCAGCACATCCAGTGAGTACCCTACAACAATCAGGATTCAATGTGTAGGGCACAATTAATGTGTGAGCCCTGAAAGGACGTGCATAAAATGCAAATAGTGTAACACGACTTTTCACCCTACATGTGGGTCCGCGGGCGAATGGCAGGCGGTCTGCGAGGGAATGTTTAAGAGTAAACAGTGTCAAGAGAAGTATGCAGCCCAAAATGAGACCATACCAGAACCCACACACATAACAAGGGAAATTGAAATGTTCACACAACTTGTGCTGAGATTACATAACCAACAAATCCAAGGAATGGAACTCGTGCCACCCATACCCACATAGCAGGGAATGATAGAAGCAGTAGGTAACAGTTAGAAACACTGGGGTCATCAACCCCCGAGAACAGGATAAGCCTAACCGAGCATAATTGCATGACACCAACCAATTTTCAAACTCTCCCAAATTTTTCAGGCCAGATAACAGGTAACGCATGCGCATTCCTCAAAGAATGCACTACTGGATTACAAAGGTGCAGGGTTAGCGAGGAAGAGTGGTTAAGTGTAATCGGGAACCAACTGCTCCGCGTAGAGAAAGCATGGTGGGGGTCCGCCACAGAATACAACATGTCCTGGGGAAAATTCGTACGCAAATTTTACGGCCAGATATATGAACACATATATCACGTTAAAGTAACAGGACACCCTGTTTATCAAGGAACAAGGCGTCACCGAAGTCCTGGATATATTCGCAAGCCGAAAGTTAAGTCTAGCTGACAAAAATCCTCATCTCCCGGAGGAAGACGTACTCGAAACGATTGTGGAAATGGTGAGAAACGAGTACCAACAGGCTTTATGGCCCATGGTGTTCAACGGAACACAGCAGGTCCTAAGAACAGCAGTGAGTGTAACATGAGATACGGAGAAGAGCAGGGTGGCAAATTTTAATGTGCACAGTAAAGGCAGGTGGAAAAAAGTGTGGAGCAATACTGCGGACACCAGGGTGTCTGAAGGCAAGAGTGGCTTAAGAGACTATCCCAACATCCAGGACATCAATATTGGGAAAGGCCCACCAAATCTGCCGCGCTGCCGCAAATGTAAGGACGAACAATGCCACTGGCACAAAATGTGCCTGAACTTGGCGAGTGAAAAGCAGGGAAACGACAAAGCGGAGTAGGGCAAATTGGGGCTCCCCTCTCCAACATTGTCACGACCGGAACTCCCGAAATACCAATAACAAACAGATCTGCCATTACTTAGGCCAGGTAGCTCCACCAGTGATCATCTGATCAGAATACCCATATGCTTGGTTGAGTGGCATATCGTCGCCTTAATCGATACAGCAGCGTCGCATAACTTCATGTGGCAGGATTTAATAGGCAAACAGCTGATCACCAAGGACAAACAAATCGTACAATTGGCCACATTGAACTGGACCTGCGAAAGTTTGGGTGACGTCCAAGTGGAAATACATATCTGTGACTGTTCTATGGACATCATCGCCCTCGTCTCCGACGAGATACCAGAGGACAGGATTCTAGGGGTCCCGTGGCTTACACAACACAACGCCATTATTGAAATCGCAATGGACCGCATTCACTTTGGTTTGACCGAACGGCCATCGGTATACGACCTATGGCATCGCAAGGAAAACAGCGAAAAATCTGTCCAACTAGACATGTTCGACCATGCCATACCGGCGAAACAAAGGGGCGCGATCCAGCGAGTCCTTGCCAAATTATGGGATCTATTTGCAGTGGCAGACACCTTAAAAAAAATAAGTGTGGCAGAACACACAACACCACTCACTAAAGTTGAACCCCTCTAGCCCGTCCTCATGATTAAGATCCTTATCACCTGAGAATCATTTAACAGCAAATCGAGGAAATTATTAGGAATGGGGTAATTTTACCCATTCAACTAAGTGACCGAAAGTGTGCCCCCACCCTTAATCAGTGTGAACTCTTCACTAAACATGTTAGGTGATGCCAAGATCTTATCTTGTCTTGACCTGAGAAGCAGCTGTTGGCAAGTAACAGTATGGCCTGAAGACCACCACAAGACAGCATTCACAGTCCCCGATGGCCACCATTTTAAATTTTTCACAATGCCCTTTGGTCTGAAATGTGCCTCCTCCATCTTCCAGAGCATGATGGTCTGTTTCTGGATGGTCTGATAGGGGGATGTACGATCGCATACCTAGACGACATTATGATCTAGTCAAAAAATAAGGGAAAAACACTTGCAACACTTATCTCTCGTCTTGGAGAGACTAGCTATCAATGTATTAATGTGTGCCAACAGAAAATTTCATATAGGGAAAACAGGTCATCAATACCTGGGCCACATGGTCGATGCCAAAAGTATTCAACCCAACCACAAACAATTTAGACTAATTCAAGACTATCCCGCACCCAACATGCACAAATGCATGCGAAAAAATTTCGGGCTTATAAAGACATTAAGGCGCTACATACAAGATATCGCCATGGTACTAGCCCCTGTAACCTCCCTATTGTCAACAAAACAGCATTTTCAAGACACTTTCTAAGAAATCAAACACTGATTTCAACAGTGACAAAAACTGTCTCGTTTAGACCCCAGAGGCAATAATATCTGCAAACTAATGCCAGTCAAGCGGGGGCTTGGAGCCATTCTATATAAGTACGATGATGATGGGAAATGCAGATTCATAGACTACAGTAGTGCGAAATTTTCCGCACGTGAACACAACTACAACGTGAATAAGAGGTAATACTTGGCTATCGTATAGGCACTAAATCAATACAGCCGACAGCTAGAGTACCAACGATTCACATTGAGGACCGAAAATCTGTGTTTAATGAGGCTGCATATCATGAGCATTGTCCACAGAAAACTCACGCAGTGGTCCACGTTATTACAGGCATATGATTTCGTGGGGGAACACCTTACGGGCGAAGAAAACCAGCTAGCCAGCACCCTTTCTTGTGCGCACTGTAAAAACGAAATAGCAAGTGATGAAGGAGAGTGGAAATACCTTTTCACGCCAGACAGTCCGCCGGTTACCCGGCTACAGCAGGTAAGTGTAGACAATTAATGTCACCTAATATCTAACAAGTGATGCAGTATACAAACAAGTACACACCACACAACAGCTGTCCACAGAAGTCACAGAGCGCTGGGCGCAGTGTGCCAGAAAACAGCTGGCCAACTGGCATGTGGTCGATAACTGCCTGGAGACCCAGCCCGCTGGGGAAGACGGGAACTGGCGAACGTATGCCCCGGAGTAGGGACAAAAGTTCATCCTGGAACACTCGCATGCCACCTGCCTGGTGGGACACCTGGGAGCCGTTCAAACCAAGCAAAATGATTTCTTCGCCCGCTGGGGTTACTTAAAGGTAATCATCTCCGACAACATACCACAGATCAGGGGCCCAAGTAGTGTGGTCACCCCCCAAGCGAAGCTGGAACTGTATCTCGAACTCTTGGTTCCTTCGTTCTGTTGGATTTGAGCGGGTGTGGTACACCTCAATGTGTGGTGTACTGTCCGCCCCTTGGTGCAGAGTTCCCGCCATCGCNGGAGCCGTTCAAACCAAGCAAAATGATTTCTTCGCCCGCTGGGGTTACTTAAAGGTAATCATCTCCGACAACATACCGCAGATCAGGGGCCCAAGTAGTGTGGTCACCCCCCAAGCGAAGCTGGAACTGTATCTCGAACTCTTGGTTCCTTCGTTCTGTTGGATTTGAGCGGGTGTGGTACACCTCAATGTGTGGTGTACTGTCCGCCCCTTGGTGCAGAGTTCCCGCCATCGCGGAGCCCCAAGACAACACCAGTCAGAGGTAACCGACCGAAGTAGTCCCAGTCGATACAGGATGGCAATAACTGGCATCAGGCACATGCAAACTACCACGTCTACCAGCACAGAGACCCTGAAGGACATCTGGGTTTTCAGCTGTCATGGCTGTGCCACAAGCCATAGGGATGTCCGACTCCATGGAGAGCAACCCAGAATGACGACCAACCACCAGATACCATGGCACTCAATGCCACGACGTTGGAGTCACACCAGGTCACATCCGCACCCCTATGTAGCCCATTTCAGACTGCCAGGTCACGTGACTCAGGTCCAGTTCCGAGTCGAACATCTCCGCGATGGGGTGGCCATACTGCACATAATGGCATCGATACCGGGAGCAGAGGTGCCATAGCAACAGCAGTAGCAGAAGCAGCATCTCGATGGTGGCAGGGCCACCAACCTGCTGAGTAGGTTTACAACCAGTCGACCAGCTCCATTGAACAATTAAGGTCCCACCTGCTGAGGGTAAGTTGAACCGACACCAGTTGGCATGCAACCCTGCAGCAGGGCGATCCTGCTCTGTACAGCTCATCTCACCGAGAAGTGTGCTCACACAGCCAAGGTGCCGCTCTCTCAGCTGCTGCAATACTTGTCCTTTAGCCTCACCTGCCTGCCATGATAGAGGCCTCCCGGAGGAGAGGGCATTTGACGTGGACCACCCCTGCATGGTCTGGCACGGCCACTGTCATCACATCATCGGCCTATATTAGCTTAACCAGCATGGCCAGCGGAGCATGCACGTCGTGCGTCCCAATGCGTGTACGCATCTTTCACTTGGGAATAGGTCATGGCCCAATACTGAGTGATCCAACCGAGTGCCTGTGGTGTTNATGCACGTCGTGCGTCCCAATGCGTGTACGCATCTTTCACTTGGGAATAGGTCATGACCCAATACTGAGTGATCCAACCGAGTACCTGTGGTGTCCCTAGAGAGATCTGTATAAATACGATAGGAATCAAGTGTTAGAATGTGTAGCATTAGAATTTATCGTCCATTGTAAAATGTTAATGGAATTCGACCTTAGGTGATTACACAATAATAGCAGAATAAATGCACGCCATTTGAATTTTTAATGAGGGTAGTGACGTGCACTCGTTGCATCCCTTGTCGAAGGGAGACGGTTGGGTGCGCGGTGTCCCTCGAGCTGTGAAAGTGCCGGGCGCCAGCTCAGTGTTGAGCAATGAGATCAGGTCGTGGGTAATCACCCTAGGGGACTCGAGGTAACACACTGTCAGATAATAGGAAAATGCGCGCTGTATGGCCGCTGCGCACGCCCGGATTAATGAACGCACTATTGGTTATATGAAAGATGATTATTTTATTGAACACTTAACCGAACAGACATGTGGTGACCGTGTGGTCGTACAATATAACACATTAACTGATTACGATTAATTAAGGGGTGTGATGCTGCCCTCCCCTCGGTGCGATTTAACATAAAATACAAGTTAATTCGTATATGATGTGATGTTACGATTACTGAGTGAGGTTGCAGCCTCAGGGGCTGGCACCGAGGTTCTTGTGAAGCGAGAGACTTACCATGTCCGCCAGCGTTGAAGTCATGAAGCATACTAGGGTGAGAATTGCGCCGGCTCCCGCTACCTGAGCGCAGCCGACGCCAAGCGGTGGAAAGATGAAACATAAATGCCACTTAAAAAATGCTAATGAGATGTAAGAAAATTATATACCTTATATTAACATAATCAAACACAATTCCCCTATACGACTTNGAGCAATGAGATCGGGTCGTGGGTAATCACCCTAGGGGACTCGAGGTAACACACTGTCAGATAATAGGAAAATGCGCGCTGTATGGCCACTGCGCACGCCCAGATTAATGAACGCACTATTGGTTATATGAAAGATGATTATTTTATTGCACACTTAACCGAACAGACATGTGGTGACCGTGTGGTCGTACAATATAACACACTAACTGATTACGATTAATTAAGGGGTGTGACGCTGCCCTCCCCTCGGTGCGATTTAACATAAAATACAAGTTAATTCGTATATAATGTGATGTTACGATTACTGAGTGAGGTTGCAGCCTCAGGGGCTGGCACCGAGGTTCTTGTGAAGCGAGAGACTTACCATGTCCGCCAGTGTTGAAGTCATGAAGCATACTAGGGTGAGAATTGCGCCGGCTCCCGCTACCTGAGCGCAGCCGACGCCAAGCGGTGGAAAGATGAAACATAAATGCGACTTTAAAAATGCTAATGAGATGTAAGAAAATTATATACCTTATATTAACATAATCAAACACAATTCCCCTATACGACTTANAAAAATGCTAATGAGATGTAAGAAAATTATATACCTTATATTAACATAATCAAACACAATTCCCCTATACGACTTATATAATAAAACATAATTACCCTTGCACAAATACACAATAAATCTGGGTTATATTAATATTAAATATTTGCATTGCAGAAACCACTGTACTGCCAACTCAATAATGTCCTATGTCCCTGGCTGGCTGGGTATGTGATGACTGTATTTAAACACGATAAACATGATATAAATATATACTGAATAGATATACTGAACCAATAAATAATAATGATTAAATTATTAAGCTCTGAATAACCTATACTGATGCACGCCGCTCAATTATGTCGCACTGATGTAATTATATTGGTGAACTCTGATTAATTACATAGCACTGAATAAACGATATTGACGAACGCTGATTGATTACATAACACTGAATACACTATCACTCTTGCCCACATGCCGGCTGGTGTGGTGCATCTGGAGTGGAGGACACTACTGCGGCAATCACAGTGAGCACAAAGGTACCAGTGAATGCCTGGTTCACGTCAGTTGCAAGACTAGGCTATTTGAAATTCTCTATATAATTTTTCGAGATCAATTGTGTCTCTAATCAAGCCAACTAGTNGAAATTCTCTATATAATTTTTCGAGATCAATTGTGTCTCTAATCAAGCCAACTAGTAACATGGAAAATAATTAGTCTTTCTCTTAACCTGACTGTTCTGGTCATAGAGTGCCCCAAAACTTAACAGACCTACATTTCCCNGTAAGATGGAAAATAATTAGTCTTTCTTTTAACCTGACTGTTCTGGTCATAGAGTGCCCCAAAACTTAACAGACCTAAATTTCCTACATGCTCTGCAAGGCACCACATACTAATGTTTTGTATTTAAATTAGTGCTTAGGAAATAACTCGGAACTCTTCTAAATCTAAGGGATGTCCATCACGAACATTTAAGGGTCCTATTGTCTGTATGTTTGACGTGTTTATGTAATGAGGTAAGTAAACTTAGATACCTTGCGGGATGTCACGAGCTTGCGCGAGGATGTGGTTCGCCCATACTACCCCTCGCAGTCTGATTCCATCGGTCTTAGGTTCTGGATGTGCATCACATCGTTGGGAAGGGGGTGTAAGACTTTTATATTTTGTTCCGAACACTTAACTCCAATAAGTTAATGTAATTTACTGGAACTTTTATTTACTTTACCAACAGTCTACCCTGTGTTCACAGTACCACTCTTTCAGCTCAATTTAACGACCCCGGAGGTTTAATTGCTATTGTAAATTTTCGCGTAATTGTTGTCCTTATTGTACAGTGACTGCCGCTGGTACTTCTTGTGAGTCAGGTCTTCTTTAACTTGCATTGTATACATACAACTGTATACACTACTAGCCAATACAATTTACTTGAGTTAACTGATATTTTTGAGTTCTCATTTAGTGTTGTATTTCAGGCCCTAGCCCTATCCAGGAAGTCATCGATGCCTCTAGGAGTCATCCTTCATTTATAAGGCAAAAGGGAATACTATGGTGTGCTGGGGAGCCTGAATGCCTCGGTTATATATAACATTTTCCTGTAAATTTTTACAGTGTGTGTCAGGGAATACAGCCATGTGGACGTTCGACCCACGATCCTGAGAACTGTTACTCCGTGCTTACCCAGTGAGCTGGTGCCTATTCTGTTCGAAATAGCAATATTGTGTAATATTTTTACTTTTCTTAACATAGTCGCCGGATGACATCCTTATCACTATCCCCGATCGCTCAGGTAATGATATAATGTGAGATTTCCTCTTTAGTAAATTGTGTATTTTTAAGCCAGGAAACTTTGTCAATGCTGATTCATTAATTTTGCCCCTGTTATTGCTAGCATATGAATTAGTTTTTTTTTCTGTCCTTTGAGAGGATTTTCATAAGATGTGTTTTAACTATTTTGAGATTTACTTTGTTTGCTCTAAACCATGCATTTAACTCTGTAAATGTTGTGTATTTTTTTTACCTAAGATAATTTACTGAGTTATCAGATCTAAATGTTAGAATACTCTGTAAATAAAATTGGAGTAGTGCCTGTGGTTAAGGCACATGGGAGGTCAGTTATATAAACTAGGGGGAGTAGGGGCAAAAGATTGAGCCTTGTGGGACCCCATGCTTGATTTTTCCTGGTTGAGAATAGAATTATGCATCACAAGTGGTGGGGACACCTCCTGCCCACACATGCATGTCACGGGACATCAGTTTCACCAAGGTCAGCTCCCTGACCTCCTCGGCAGCAACCAGATTCAGCTCCCAGAAGCGCGGGCCTTTTCCAGATTTCGCACTTATATAGGCAGATTTTGTAATGCATGGGAATGAGCAGAAGTGAGGGGAAATGTGAGAAATGGAGTGGGGTAATTGTTATGTGTTCTGGAGAATTATCTCGGACCTAATCCGACTTATACAGAATTAAAGTTGAAAATCATTTCGTCAAATAGNGATGTGTTCTGGAGAATTATCTCGGACCTAATCCGACTTATACAGAATTAAAGTTGAAAATCATTTCGTCAAATAGCATTTCGGGAAGATGGTGCATAAATGTTTCGATCGAATGACAAGTTTCGTTTTCGATAGTGATTCGATGTGTGTTGAGTAGAGAACAAACTGGAGGTTGAAGCGAAATTTTATTTTTATGAATTTGCATACATAGTAAATGACAGCTTCTTGATATTTGTTCGTTTGTAGAGTAAAGGAATCCCACCAAAGTGGAATCTGAATTACAAAGATTATTTCTGGTCGAAATCGGAAACAATGATGACGATCGCGAAATCTCGTCCACTGCCAAACCATTTCTATCCGATTTGATCAATTGTGAAACGTTTTGGCAGTGTTTTGCATACTCAAAACTTAAACCGAAGCAGACATTTATTCTACCATTTAGAGCGATCAACGACCGAGGTTGGTTCGCGACCTACACATCGAATATCGCGCCGATCGAAAACACTTTGGTTTACTTACAAAAAATATAAAAATATAAAAATTGAAAACTGTTTTTTCATACACTTTTCTCACTATCGGGGGACTACTTGAGTAAATTCAATACTGACTTTCTAATCATTCAATGTTCTTTGCCGACATTCTCTTGTCAGAAGTCGAACAATCAGTAATGTATTTCCGATATATTTTCTTTACATAGGTGTTTTGTTAATGTAAGAATTGGATATGAACCATGAGAAAATGGAACTCTGGTAATGTTCATAATGTCGACACACATATCGTTGTGTTTTGTGCAAAGTCCTTCGAAACCCAATTAAGATTTCTTTATTCAATCATTTTTGATTCGAGCCAAAGTGCCAAAGAAAAAAACAACAATGATGGAGGTGAGGATGGGGGTGGCTACAAACAAATACTGCACGTAAATAATAAAACTTTATTGGATCCTAGACTGGGTTTCGTATTTGCAAATGTGAATTTGTGGTTTTACCATTGTGCTGATATCGAAAGTGATGTGGAAAATGCTCTCGAACGTGCCATTAGCTCGCCCATCAAGTTGTTGAAAAATCTATGCAATGCCAAAAATTATTTGCAGAAAATACTAGATATTGAAATGGTGAAATAAAAAAGTTATATTTTGCACAAAAGTACACACCCTGATCATAGCATCGACTCTATCTCATTTCCCAGTTACGACAGGTACGCTGATTGGCTAAGACTTAATGCGGAAGGCAATCACAAAATCCTGTTGGCTTTGTACGATAATTACCTATTCTGGTTGAATCCCCTCATTTCAAAACTTGTTAATTTGTGACTATGTGGCCCACATGAACTTGAAATAATAAACGACATAAAAATTTACTAAAAATACTGTAATAAACCCTAAAATCATTTCATTTCTTGTACGCCCATTCATTAGGAATTCTTCTTTCGCTGTTACTTGAATCAGTTTAATGATTGTGTAGAATACCTGGTTCATAAATTAATGTGACCTTTGATTTGTGTCTCAAAAATACAATTCTCAAATGCAATCTAATTGGGACCTGCGGCTCTCCATCGTGCTCGTGCTTCAATCAAATTTATTTGGACTTGTGTCATTATCACAACTTGAACTACACAACCTGTATAACCATGGATGATTATCATACCTGCAACATATTTCCTGTGATGCTGGGATCCGATTTGGATTTGAGATTACTCCATCATTATTGTGGTAATTGTGATGGCATCGAAATGAAATCATCGTCATTATCGTATTCATCACCATCGTTGTGTGAATGCCCATTGAAATACTGTATGGTGTAATTTTCAAAAAAGAGTAAATTAAGTATCGAAGTTTGCTAGACAAATTCTGAAATTCATGGTTATTTTTTCTAAAACAGTAGTTTGTGTTGGATTTCCTATATACTGATAAACAATCCAATCATGAATTTCCGCATATTCGAGTGAGTCGAACACACAGACATCGCCTCTGCATCAACAAATACAGTTACACCAAGAAGAATAAAGGGCATTGTTACGAATTGGTTTTACCTATGGGTAAGGAACTGTATGTGTTTGTTCACTGTAAGCCCGAAGGCGAAAACTTTGAAAATTATCTCGATTCGAGTACATTACACTCATCCGAAGTCGATGACAAATTCAATGTCTATGATCAACATTTTTTTTCAGGTATGTGTTCAAACGAATCATCGGCCATATCCGACCCATTCATAGTTTCTCCACTAAACTAATTTTTATCCCATCAATGTTGTTGATTCGCTTGTTATTGTATGCATACTATGGTCATGAATAACAGGGAAAAAATATTGCGACAAGCAATTAACCATTGGTGCAAGCTCATTTCCATGACGAATACATACAAAACGAAAAAAAGGACGAATGTTTCAAACTTGAATCTTAAACCACTGACTCCTCAGGTCGGGGATCGAGATTTATCTTGGCTGGTCGTCAGACCCGTGCCTAAGAACATTAACACATCCATGATACCCACAGATTATTTGGGATTCTTCTGTCTTTTCGAAAAGAATGTCGCATTAGATTCGTTCAATAGTGTCTATTCCCTGGTCTTAGATGTGCATGTGGCCATGAGCACTGATTCATGCAGGATCGACAAGATGATTTTGAAACTGATCGGCAAAGGGTACTGGTTGCCATTGGACGAACGCAATATCGCGGATATGATAAAAACAACACTTTTGCTGGTCACTGGTGCACCTTCAACTCGAGATTTCCCTTAAAGTACAAGTTAAATCCCAAAGTGAGATCGCATAAGCTATGCTCAAAGATTCAACACTAGTTTGGTTTCATCAAGGTGTTTACATTTGATGGTATATTTAACTTTAATCATTTCCAAGGGATGTCAGTCAACACATTCGTGGACGAGGTGATGGGGAGAATATGCATTAAATCCACATTCGAGTTGGCTGTCGATGGCGATTCGGAGCGTGTTTTGACTCTGGATAATTTTTTTGTACCCCAAATCACCGAGTAAATACGATCCATTTTCCAATATGGAAAAATGGTCCAGCTGTTCACTGCGATGAACAACTAGAATACAAACTAAACAAAAAACACTTTGCTCTTTTTTTTAGCTCGGTATAAAATATGTGGATATCCACTTGGATGTCGCAGAATGGAAGCCATTGGAAGGCGAAGGAGAACATTTTTGTGAGAAGAGAGNGGAGAATATGCATTAAATCCACATTCGAGTTGGCTGTCGATGGCGATTCGGAGCGTGTTTTGACTCTGGATAATTTCTTTGTACCGCAAATCACCGAGTAAATACGATCCATTTTCCAATATGGAAAAATGGTCCAGCTGTTCACTGCGATGAACAACTAGAATACAAACTAAACAAAAAACACTTTGCTCTTTTTTTTAGCTCGGTATAAAAGATGTGGATATCCACTTGGATGTCGCAGAATGGAAGCCATTGGAAGGCGAAGGAGAACATTTTTGTGAGAAGAGAGNGATGTGGATATCCACTTGGATGTCGCAGAATGGAAGCCATTGGAAGGCGAAGGAGAACATTTTTGTGAGAAGAGAGACTGTGTGAGATGCCTGAAAAAATAAACATTCTTTACCAGTCACCCACAACCCACCGAAGACGGATATGCAATCAACGCCAATGAAGACATTCCGACAGTACAATGTCGTTGTTCTGGATGATTTTAAACCACGATTCCAAAACCCGATTTCGCATTTCCTTGTGCAAGGACTCTATGCCCATGTTCCTGTCATTCAATAAATCTAAAACCATATTTGTCCAAATGCATGTGTATGATAGCGAGGTTCATTCGACCGAGCCGCTGGTATATGTTAACAGCCCACACTTCAACGTAAGTGTGTCGACAAACACATACAGAATATCGTGTTGACCATAGACGATAATTATGTTCTATCCCCACGGACGAAATTGGAAGGAGTAAAGATGAATGTTTATTTGTTACACAATAACCGGCTTATTTTCGAGGTTGTTGTGGAGACCCGGCATCGATTTTATGACAGTTTGAAATTGAATAATACTTCGTCGCAAAAAGGAATATCTGTACCCATGCTCATGAAAGAACATCATATCGATTTCATAGCTTCGATTTATTTGGTTATCGATCTATCACAACTGACGCAGCTAAAGTAAATGAGCATCAATTGAAAAAAAATTGTCCCAAATGAATTTTGTGGCAAATCGTCGATGGTGGTGCTGAAGAACAATTGTCAGAGATATACTTTATTAAATTCGACAATTTGTTGATGAACAACTTGCAGATGAATAGGTGTAACACTGTCGTTTACAATATTCTCCAGCGAGCTTATTCGTCGGCAGAATGGTACTAGTGTTTGCTGACAGCAAACAAGCAGCTCNCGTTTACAATATTCTCCAGCGAGCTTATTCGTCGGCAGAATGGTACTAGTGTTTGCTGACAGCAAACAAGCAGCTCCTTCAACTGTTTCTGATGCTGAAAAAGAATGTGGAATTCACGACCACGAAGCTTAGGATTATTCAGATGTTGTTGGAGAACAAGTTCATGAATGTTTTCGCCGAGGTTTTGAGCGGTTGTCCGACCAGGACGGAATATAAGGGAAATTGGCCGACCAAGATGATCGTATTTGAGATGGGGCTCAACATCGCCTTGTTATATTTTCTAAACAAATTATAATCGATGTTGCACGAATCTAACTTGTGAGTTTCTCACGATCCACCAATCAGCAACTGTTCGCTCGCAGGCATGTTCGCACCACATCGTTCGTTGTTCAAGAAACAAATAGGGGCCAATTCCATATCGACGGAACTGTTACAAACGTTACTGAGGTTAAGTTTTTGATGTATGTAAATGAATGTATAGTATCGATTAATTTAATTTGTTTGATTGGGAATAATGATATGGTTTGATTAATGCATGTCAATATTCGAAAACAGGTCCATACTGTCCTGATACTGGCCTTGTTCCTTTCCTTGCTTTAAAAAAAAATTTTGTTATTTACTTATATATATACTCCTACCAAAAAAGTTACATTAGATGTCCATATTCATCAGACCTACGAATGTGGATTATTCAAATGCTCCATGAAACATTTTCTAAAGACAAAAAAGATTGATTTTATAATGAATACTTACTGTGGGTGCCACAAATATTTTTTCATGTATATGTGGAAATTCGTCAAGACATAGAGTTACAAAAGGAAAATGTAGATTTTTTTTCTATTATTGCTATCAGGTTTGTCTTAAAGGTGGAAAACAATTCTGCGATGCTTCTCGATGCAATCGGCATTATCCAAGAGGAAAGATGTGCACACCTCGAGATGTCACTAAAATATTCAAGTGTGTTAATTCAGATGTGATCGCCTGCCAAGGAGCCTGTTTTCCGACCAAATATCCCGAATCGAAATATCATGAATCGAACAAATACTGTAGTGACAATTGCTATGAGTGTATGTTGGTCCAGCAAAAAGCATAAATGCTGGGAATATACGATTATTGGCGCCCAATAGAAGGTACAATTGCTCCTCATGTAAACACTATAGGAACAGGTTTCTATGTCGATCCCTTACCTTATGTGGCAGAGACAGATTACGAAACAATACACTTGCGTCTAAACTTGTATTTTTGCGAATATTGTATAATGTCTCTGGAAGGTAACGAATGTACGGAACATTTAAATAGTAAAATTTTAGGTTTTTCATCGGGAATTACCTGTACGAGATGATCGAATACAGCTTCGCGGAATTGGTTCACAGAACCNGAATACAGCATCGCAGAATTGGTTCACAGAACCAATCAGTACGAAGTAAAAGACCCGCAACTACCACATACGAGACGAATACCGGATTACATCGTAGAATGGCATAACTTCATTAATCACGATGCATTTTTCATAAAAACAGACTTTGAACTCAGTGACATAGGCCTCACAAAATCTGCACAGAGACATTTCTGAACCATGATTTGCAGGGGAGGAGGCAGGCTTGTGGAACCTTTGATACTCACTCGCAATGTCGAGTCCATCGTTTCCGATAATGACACTCTGGTTCGAATAGGAGCATAAGCTGATTTGGTGTCGCATCACTTGAAATATATCGAGAGTGGCAAACGTCAAGTCAACGAATACCAAGTGCTCGGTTTAATGAGCAGCTTTCTGACCATTTACCCCGATTAAATGTTTAGTACAAAGTCTATTTCCATCATCATTGCCGATATTATAGTCTCCTGCATCCAAGGACTAGGTAATAATGAGTTCCGACTGCAATTATTTGGTGAAGTTGGTCTGCATATGGTTCTCAAAACCTTATTCAAACACATCAGACCGACAATGATCGAAACAAGCGCAAAATATCTTGAATATTCAGCTGGGCATTTATTTATTCAGAGCCTTGATGCTCGACTTCATTTCAAGAGCTGTGATGTCAACGGCTTTGAAAATGATGAAGTTGCCATCAGAGTATTTGCTGCAATTCCTCTGTCTGCGATATCTGTAATTAACATCGTGTTGATCCTGACTGCAGTCTCCAGCATGTTGAGCATGTATGTACCACTGAACATGAAAAATCTACAAGGACAACATTTTGTAGACGATATATCAAAGCTGGAATTGGAATTTAAATGAAAGATTAGGGGTTTCTGAGCAATGGAATATACACCAATCATGTTCGTAATGATGTGTAAAAATGTGCACAAAGGAGTTGTCGATTTAGCGAACCATGTTTCCATCCAACCGCCCATTGCCGATGACGATACCGACCATTGCACCAGTCAACTGCTGCTATGAGTATTCTTCCTTAAAAAGTAGTAAACGATGACGAGGTTTTCAAAACATTATTGCAATTTGGTTACAATGCCTAGTGGCTCTCAAAGTCAACTCGAATGGATCTCACATCGATTGGAATTATGCGAGAGGCAATAATGATGATAAAAAGTGGTCAAATAAAATGTAAACTTTCAGCAAACTAAATCCAGACCAAGTTTTGGACTTTACTCTCCAAAATGAACTCTCGAATAAACATTATCGACTACTTGCTGGCGGTTTTGATCCTAGTACCGGGAATAACTGTGTTTATCAACAATAAGGCAATACATTTGTTTATTATATCAGTTATTTTATTAGTAGTAATGACTTTTGTGCAGATAGAAGCAACAAATCATAGAGTTCATCGGCCGAGTATTTTGTGTGGTGCAATTGTTGATTCATGGCCAGTTTGTAAACCTTGCAGACTGTGTTTACACAAACGTTTTTCCTTATTTGTTATGCCTTTTTTGATGACTGTAAAGACATTTCCATATTCTTTACATGATAAAAATTTTCTGTCAGCCTATTGACAAAAAGCGCGATTGATTTGTCATCACTCTTTTCGTCTTCGTATTTGTTATGTAATTTTGGTCGAATTTGCGATGATGTTGACATTTATTTTCGTAGCCATCTGGAGTGCTTTGATGTGGTTCTCTACTTACACCAACTACAATTTTGTTACAACACTCTGAATACAATGCCATTATTTATATATAAATATAGATACATGTGTAATAATATATATAATATATAATAGATAATACCTTTCCTTATTCTATATATATAAGGCCTAGAGAGAGAGAGAGAGAGAGAGAGAGAGAGAGAGAGAGAGAGAGAGAGAGAAAATGTATGTAAATATTTTTAATTTTTTTATTTTTATAATGAGTTATGTACGTAAATGAATGCAATGTGCGCCAGAAACATCAATACTATTATAATTTTTACATTGGCCGATACCTGCATTATTTGCATTAACATCATCATCATGAGGGTCAGCATGACCATACATAAAAAAAAATCTTGCCAATAGAATGTGTTGGTTTGTAAATTTTCGTTTGCCTTTAGTTTTAATATCCCGTTAACATTTTTCAGTAAGTACCCCTGACTATACCAAAAGAGACAATTATTAATGAGATCCTTTTCGTGCGCGAAACCTTGGATCCAGATGTATTTCCCAGGTGGTCTTTCATATTTTTTTCGCATATCCGCTTCGAAATCTTTGGGCCTGCCACGACAATTTAGGTACTAAATTATAGTCACTTCGACATACAGATACTCACAGTAGAGCACACACATAAGCAATTTCTTTGCAGCGAGTCTTCCCAATGGCAAGTCCTCCAAATTATCCACGCCAGTCTCGATGTCAAAGCTCACAACAGGAATGTACTTGTACATGTGAGTGTAGTCGTAGGATGTGTCCAGGCTCAGATGCTTAGACTCGGTGACTGCATACACACCATTTGCATGCAATTTGTTTTACACCACGAAATTACCGAATCTGTGTTTCAGTCTCCGAAACTTGAGTTTTTCAACTTGATTCAGTTTGATGGAAGAATTTTGCAACAAGCCCTCCGAAGTTACAGCATCGATGAACAATTCCATTTGCAAAATGACACGCACATCTGTTGACTGGATAGTAAAATAATATTTTTTTTTCACAATTAATATTTAGGAGAAACTTGTACACCATGTTTAAGTTACTCGTCATCAAAAATTCAATTTTTACCAAGTGATACGACACGTACAATGTGCTTGCAGCATTCTGAATCAAAATTTCCAGCAGCGAGTTCGAATTGTTTTTCAGAGAGATTTGCATGTCGACGATGGAATCGATATACGGTTCGTATAACTCATTCGACACATATCTTATTTCATGTTTTCAGCAACCAAAAAGTATATCGAGAGGGCATCGGTTAAAATTTTCTGGCGCCTTTTCATCGTTCTGACATCAATTCCCACCACATTACCTAATTGCTGTACATGAAGACCTCAACACAAACATTTTGTTTTGTAGATTTGAACACAGAGGACCAAATTTTTTTGTTATATAAACACCTTTAGTCATGTTATCTGTATGTCAAAAAGCTTTCATCAACTTGCACTTTTGAAATTAGCTCCATTGATCAACAAGTATTGCTTCCCCAAATGCTTTCTCAATAAGACTATCAATAAAGAGAACAACGAATATATATATATATATTTTATTTTTTTTATTATTTTATTTATTTATATATGTATGTATATATATGTATACACCTAGTTATAAACTAAAAAAAANATATTTTTTTTATTATTTTATTTATTTATATATGTATGTATATATATGTATACACCTAGTTATAAACTAAAAAAAATTGTTTATACCTTGAAGAAAAAAACTAAATTTGACTTCCAACATCAACTTTCACTCGTGTGCAAGTACAAAAATGCTATTCATGAATCATCGCATAGCTACTTCCTGATTTATAATTCTAATCAAACTACGATGGAACACACATATCATTCGATGGGCATGACGAGGAACAAGGATGGCACTCCTCTGTTCACGAAATGAAAATGTAATCGAAACTCCATTCGAAGATCGGTCAAAGTCTCGATGCCACCCGATGCCCTATCTTTAAAAGAATACTTGACATCGCCATTGAGATTCGTAAATTTAATCGAAATTCTACTCTAATCGGGAGACTACATGTACAACCTGTTTAAAGAGTAAATCAGTGCATAAACTTTAGCTGATGTGTACTTTGTATCTAAATTCGAAAATTTCGATACTTTGTTTTTCAGATCGACGTTTTTCATTCTCACCGCAGAAGAATATACCATTAGTTGGAGAAGTGTATTCTTTCACTTGCTCGATATTTATGTAGGAAATATGAAAACAGAATTTTCAACTTCTATAAAAACAAAAACAGCAACATTGTACGGCATAAGAAATTTCGTCAAATGACTCACACATAATNATTTTCAACTTCTATAAAAACAAAAACAGCAACATTGTACGGCATAAGAAATTTCGTCAAATGACTCACACATAATTGAGCGTGTTCAAGCAAGAGTAATTGCGTGCATAATTGATCAAATGCAAGTTATTTCCAATGTGTTAACATTGCCATAAATTCAGATACAAGGGGACAAATAATCACATCTCAAAATTCACTAATTATGAATGCGATTTGCAATCGTGTTTTATAAGCTAAAANACAAGGGGACAAATAATCACATCTCAAAATTCACTAATTATGAATGCGATTTGCAATCGTGTTTTATAAGCTAAAATAGAAGATTCTAGAGGAGAATATGGCAAAAATATACTAACACTTTTGCTATTTCGAACCTCATTTGATACGAGCATTTTGCAATATGTTTGGCCATTACAATAAAATGCATACTTTGTTTTGTTCACCCGGTATGTATTTAAATTCAGTTTGGTTGAGTAAGTTTAAGAAATTTATACAAATTCAAAGAGATAGATANGTTCACCCGGTATGTATTTAAATTCAGTTTGGTTGAGTAAGTTTAAGAAATTTATACAAATTCAAAGAGATAGATAAAATTTTATATGCGTTTTTATTCCTATGATAATGTAAAAAAACCAATATTTAAACAAATACAAATTTTGTTTTGTAGATTATATATACATATCTTGACTATAAAACAATCGTTACTGCTATCGCTGTCACACCGATGCTGAACCTGGACCAAAGTGCTGGTATTTATATACGCACTGATGTTTGGATTTTAATTTTAATTTAATTTATAGTATTACTATTTTGCATAATGGTTAAAGTGTAAACTCGATTGGCTGGGAATAATTTTAATTTTATTTCACAGTGATGGTGGTGGTGGGTATTCGTTATTAACTGGTGGGTGATTAGGTTTTTCTTTTTCATCGCCGTGTCTGAAGCGCACCCGCTCGCTCATGTTTTACTTTTTCATCATCTTATCTGGTGTGCACTCGCTCGCTCAAAGTCATGACTAGTGTTGGTACATGTGCCCGTGAGGCGATTTGCATGCACTACTCAACTTGGCCTCATAATTATGCGAAAATTATCTCAGGGCAGAAATATTTTTTTTTTTTTGTGATGCAAGCAGGAGGCTTACCTCATGTTCCCCCTTCCCCTTCTTTTCAAACGACTAGCTTTTTTTTTCCTCCCGGTGTCCTGGCAGGAGCCAGAGTGTATAAATAACGTACTTTGCGATGAGCGACGTCAGCAATCGCAAGGTGGCATTTAGCAAGAAGACACCCTTGGTCATTTGCGAGAGCTGCGAAGATTCATCCAAGTGACAGCGACAGTCCGAGACGAATTCGTCCCGAGCTTCGCCATCGAGAAGGAACGGACCACATTNAATTCATCCAAGTGACAGCGACAGTCCGAGACGAATTCGTCCCGAGCTTCGCCATCGAGAAGGAACGGACCACATTCTTTGAAGAGGAGGCATGGGAAGTTTCCAGAAATGCTATCGAGAAGGAACAGGCCATCTCTATCAAAGAGGAGGAGAAATGGATCATCTCCATTGAAGAGCGAATAATCTCCATCAGAGAATGAGTCATCTCCATCTCCGTCGGAGAGCACTCCATCATCATCCTAGGGTGCGCCATGCAGGCCGAATGGGATGGAGGTGATGACAGCGATGCCTTTGTTTACACCAATGGTGTTAATTCCACAGATATTGCCCTGACTAGGCATACCTGCATTGCCTTTGTCCTCGCCAGGCATTTCATTTTGTTTTAAGAATACCTATTTTAGNTGCCCTGACTAGGCATACCTGCATTGCCTTTGTCCTCGCCAGGCATTTCATTTTGTTTTAAGAATACCTATTTTAGTAACAGAACAGTTACTAATATAACCATTTCTAATAAAAATAAGCAGTTCTTTTTTTTTAATTGTGTCTTATTTTGAAATAAATTTGTAATGTATCGCCCTGTCAATTTCTGTAATGAAGATAAGNTGCCCTGACTAGGCATACCTGCATTGCCTTTGTCCTCGCCAGGCATTTCATTTTGTTTTAAGAATACCTATTTTAGCAACAGAACAGTTACTAATATAACCATTTCTAATAAAAATAAGCAGTTCTTTTTTTTTTTAATTGTGTCTTATTTTGAAATAAATTTGTAATGTATCGCCCTGTCAATTTCTGTAATGAAGATAAGGCTAAGTTGAGACATGACATTCTATCTTTTGCATTTGATGACATTTCAGTAATTAACATCTTTGACTCGTGAGAATGAAATTTGAATTCTGCCTTCGCGATACACGAATTTACGATAAAATGCTCAATCAAGGACGAGTTTACAGATTTGGAAATTTATTAAATCAAGTCTAGCGAAATGAGCAAATTTTACACGAACTCGCCAAACTAAAAATTAAGGTGGAAAAGTAAATCACTTCAATTGGCATTTCTTCATAAATTGTATGTATGTTATTCCCGAAGAGTTTAAGAGTTTTACTCGAAATTGCTAAATTCACATTAACAATGCATGTGCAGGCATTTTGTCGGAAGTCACATTCTATCAAATTGTTGCAATGGTCACTTACATGTCAACAAAAATTGCCATATACCCACTTATATGCTGGTGGACCTTATGCAAATCGTCAACGCCTTTACACTGAATGGTTGAAACAGAACCACGAAACTCACCTGTCTACCATGCTCACCCATCGTGCTCGACACTGAAAGACATTTAAATTACAGTCTACATATATACTTAAGGATAAAGTGTACAACTTTATTTCGATGCTAATTAGTCGACTCTTTCCCAAATTGTGATATAGATAAAGCTTCAAGTGGAATAAAACGCATCGAGGTCACGAAACTGCAACCGAGGGCAGTTGTTTATTTGAATGTAATGACCCAATACAGATAAAGCTTCAAGTGGAATAAAACTCATCGGCATCATGAAGCTGCAATCGAGGGTAGTTATGTAACAACCCAATACATATAAAGTTTCAAGTGGAATAAAATTCATTCAGGTCACGAAATTACAATCGAGGGTCATTGTTGACTGAAATGTCAGAAGTAAATTAAATATACTCACAATACAGATAAAGCTCATCGAGGTCACGAAATTGCAATGGAGCGCAGTTGTTAAGCAGTCTTCCCGAGTATATAAGCAGCAGACATTATGACAAGTGACATCAGTAACTGCACAATGGACCGTAACATGTCTCTCATAGTCATATGCGAGAGGTGCGAAGTTTCATCACAAGGACAGCGACAGTACGAGACGAATTCATCCCGACCTTCACCATCGAGAAGGAACGGACCATCTCCTTTGAAGAGGAGGTATTGGCAGTCTCCAGCATCGTCATCGAAGAGCAGGCCATCTGCTTCGAAGAGGAAGCATGGGTAGTCTCCAACATCGTCTTTGATGAGCAGTCCATCTCCATCAAAGAGGAGGAGAAGTCGGCCATCTCTGTCGGAGAGTGAGTTTTCTACATCGGCGATTAGGTCATCTCCATCTCCATCGGAGAGTTCTTCATCACCATCCGCGGGTGCACCATGTGGGTCAAATGTGATGGAGGTGATGATGGAGATGATGGTGCCTCCCATACCAGTTATGATTATGCCAGCATTAGGGCTGAGCCGATACCGGTACCGATATATCGAAACCGGCCGATATCGTGATTATCGCAATTGTGTGCAATTCATGTTTAAATCGCCGATATTATAACCGATATTTTGCCCTAAGAAGATGCTGTTTTCAACTTACCATAATTGGAGTGCTTTGCTCACTACAGTGCTACACTTGCGTTCCCGTTTATGTCATTTCCCCGTATCAGTCGATTTTTTTTGGATGGTCGCAACAAATATATATAAACAATGTTAAAAAAACCCGCATGCTACGCCCTTAAATCATTAATTTACCCGCATCCATCGATCATATATTCTGTCCGAAAACCAAAATATATTCGGAACTATTGTTTATCTGTGAAAAAACTATCTTAAAACTGGTACTACCAAAATTCAGTAGCGCCAAGGGCAGGTAAACAGACACTCCCTAACCTCAAAAGTTAGTATACACAACTAGTTGTGAAACATTTCAATTGTTAACAACCACGTAATTTATTTTTGATAATTCGATCACTATTTTTTTTTTAAATTACTCACGTCGAAAATAGGTAAACCATTATAATTGCAGGCATTTCTTTGTTTCAAGTCAGTAAACGAATATTCGCGCAAATAAAACACGTATATTTGTGGATGTGGTACGGACCAGAACCAGACAATACTATTGGACGGAACGGATTTGAACTTGACTATCGTTCCACAATGGAAACGTAATAATTTTTAGGCCAGCACGGTAAATAACCATGTAAATTACTAGCATTAAAGGGGAACAGTATTTTTTCACTGATTAATTCTGTTACGATAAAATTATGCTTGTAACTTTTTTTAAGAGTAATGCAATGATATCAACTGTCACACAAGATGGCGAATGTTGTTTGATTTGGCGAAATTTAAAAACATTTTGCGGGCAACGTAATTTTTAGCGAAGTAAAATATAATTTCGAAAAATCGGATTTTTACATGTCAAACTCAACCATTTTTAGCACGTTTCTTTTTAAAATAATTTTTTTAAATAAAGCTAGTTTGATTTTTGCCACTTTTTTTACATTTGGCAGAAATTTAGTGAACATTCGGCGGATTTTCGAAATTAAGCGCATTTCAATATTTTATAATACAATACTTTTATTGAATGATTGAGATAAGTTTTTTCATCCAGTATTTAAGATATGCCCACTTTTCATTACAGGCAATCAACTCGGTATACCCAAGGATGAAAATTATTTTTTTTTTTGAGGTTAGGTTTTACTTTTTGAGGAGAGAGGTCCACATGTTGAGTTTTCCCGCATACTGAGTTTTTTTTCAGTAGGTCCCATGAAAAACGAATAATAGAGGTTTCACTATTTGGTTTTATTAAAATAATCAGTATTTTTAAATTGGTTTTTATTAAAGTACCCAACTGGCTTTGTTTATTTTCAAAGCAAAATTAGACACGTTTTGCATGATTGCAAAACTGTTAACAATATTTGCAAATGTTTGGTTTCGAGAGGCGGTACATCATCGAGGTCCTATAGTACCACAAACTTAAAACGGTACATTAAATGTACGCACCATTTGAAGTGTGTGTTTTTTTTAAGAGTTTCATTGCTTAATGACATGCTTTTGGAGGTTAATTTTGTCTTATAAATATGCTTAAGCTTAATATGTGGTTCCTAGATTTATATTTATCATAATATTTAGGCCTATCACTGAAACAATAAAAACAAAGACAATTAGAATTGTATTTACGTAAATGTTTAAAAATTATGTTTTTATTTTTTGAAACTTGCAATAATGTTATTTTTCCTTGTCAAGGCAGTATCGGTATTGGTATCGGCAATATCGGTAAGTTTGTATCGGCAATATCGGAAAAGGCTTAAAAACCATATCGGCTCACCTCTAGCCAGCATCTTCCGCAGCAGCTATGGTGACATCATTTATGTTCACACCAATGGCGTTAATTCCACAGATACTGCCCCCACCATGCATATCTGCATTACCTTTGCCCTCGCCCGGCATTCCATTTTTTTTCCAAGACTACCTATTTTAGTAACAGAACTGTTACTAATGTAACAATTATTAATACAAATAAGTAATTTTTTTTAAAAATCGTTTCATATTTTGATATTTTTAAATAGGATGTATTTATTTATTTTACATCTATTGTTATTGNATTTTTTTAAAAATCGTTTCATATTTTGATATTTTTAAATAGGATGTATTTATTTATTTTACATCTATTGTTATTGATCATCATAGTTGTGTTGTTGGTTTTAATAATTGATAGGTTTTTAAATACCCGTACATGTCAAAATTTCATAAAACCTAAAGAGTTTTCTAATCCACCACAACTTCCATCACTTCAGTCATCTCAAGCAATGGAATATAATCCCAGCCATAAAAAAAAAAATATATATATATTGGTTTCAGAAATAACTTTGTAATGCATCAATCGGTCAGTATCTGTTATAAATGTAATGCAAAGAATTTTTAGAAATTTAAATGTAAGGTGCTTTCCCAAAACTTGTATGTAAATTTTAATTTTACCTGTACGAAACATGACATGCAATCGTTTGCATTTGACAACATTTAGGTAAAGTTGGCATATTTATACATAAACGATTACATGATATATTTTATACTTATCAACATCCTTGACGAGTGAAAATGGAATTAGCATTCTGCCTTCACTATAGTTTAAAACATTGCCAAACAACTCGCGATGGATTGGCTTGAGACACGGAAATTACTCTCTTAAAGAGCGCTGTATTATTTAGAATGGGAAAAAATAGCAGTGTGAATACTTCGATGGAAATTCTAAGAGTGAATAATGTGTTTACGCATTTCGACTATAAGAAATATGATAAATTCTTGTGCCTGCATTAAACTTTTATTATTTTTAAGATTCTGTCAACAAGAACGGTATGTTATTTCAGTTTTGCGCCAGCAGTGTCTTACTGGAAACTGTAATTATGAAACCTTCAGCTACTCCATACGACCAAAGTGATGAGAGTGGTGCGGATAAAGTAGAGGATGGCACTACTATTTTGCTCGATGATGATTTTGAAATTGGCATACGAGACAAAATTACAAACAATGTAATTTTTTCTAAAAAAACAAAACCCTCTGAGAAAAATCTGTAACTTCTAACTAAGGTGAAATAAAAAAATGTGGATAAATTTAAAACATATATTTNAAACCCTCTGAGAAAAATCTGTAACTTCTAACTAAGGTGAAATAAAAAAATGTGGATAAATTTAAAACATATATTTTAAGAGTCGACAAATTAACAAAGATGTGGTGCCATGATAGTAAAGATGATATTTAGTCGATTTCTTGGAAATTGAATATTTCAAACATTTGGCAAAGAGACTAAATGGTATGAACGAGTCAATAGATTTCGCCCTAAACGAAAAAAAAAACCTAATCACAGACGAGTTTACGGATTTGGAAATCGATACCTTTCTAAATCAAGTCTAGAGAAGCAAGCATACATTATACGAACTCGCCAAACTAAAAACAAAAGTGAAAAGTAAATTGCTTCAATTGGCCTTTCTTCAGAAATTGTACGAATTGGCGCAAATAAATACAAATATTAATCCCGAAGAGTTTTACTCGAAATTGCTTACCATAGTTTACGCTAACAATGCACATGTAGGCATTTCGTCAGAAGTCATACTCTATAAAATTTTTGCAATGTTCACTTACATGTCTACGAAAATTGCCACTATATCCACTTATATGCAGGCGGAGATTATGCGAATTGTCAACGACATTACACTGAATGGTTGAAAAAGACCAACNCAAATATTAATCCCGAAGAGTTTTACTCGAAATTGCTTACCATAGTTTACGCTAACAATGCACATGTAGGCATTTCATCAGAAGTCATACTCTATAAAATTTTTGCAATGGTCACTTACATGTCTACGAAAATTGCCAATATATCCACTTATATGCAGGCGGAGATTATGCGAATTGTCAACGACATTACACTGAATGGTTGAAAAAGACCAACNCTATATCCACTTATATGCAGGCGGAGATTATGCGAATTGTCAACGACATTACACTGAATGGTTGAAAAAGACCAACGAAACACTCATATTCAGTGACTAACTTTTCTTGCCATTTTACAAACTATTTTTTTACTGTGATTATAGGGCCAATTGCCAAGAAAACTTGAAATATATATTGCCAAAGGGGTTAACGATTCGTTACCCCTTCTTGCCAACAAATTTGCTTGGTTAAATGGGATTATGGAAGCAATTAATTAGCTGAACTCGGGAGTAACAATTCGGTAACCCCTTCGATTTTGCTTTGTCATTCTCACAGGGGCAGCGGGAGTTTGTTGTGAACCTGATGCTAATCAAGTCTGGATTGTGGGCTAGTGGATGTGTCGGATTGCTGACTGGAAATATATATATTGCCAAAGGGTATAATGGTTCTTTACTCTATCTCTCTGCCAAACATGCTTGGTTAAATGAGTATATGGAAGCAATTAGGTAGCTGAACACATATATATATTTATGAGATAGTAACGAATCGTTACTCCCTTCGATTTTGCATTGTTGTTCTCAAAGAGATAGAGGAGTTTGTTATGAACCTGATGCGAAACAAGTTTCGAGTGTGGGGCATTGGATGGATCGGATTGCTCATTGGAAATATATATTGCCAAAGGGGGTAACGATTCGTTAGCCCCTCTCGCCACCAAATATGCTTGGTTAAATGGGATTATGGAAGCAATTAGGTAACTGAACTTGGATAAATATTAAATAAGGAGTAACCAATTGCTGCTGCCTTTGAATTTGCTAAAAAANCAATTAGGTAACTGAACTTGGATAAATATTAAATAAGGAGTAACCAATTGCTGCTGCCTTTGAATTTGCTAAAAAATAGCCATCCCAAGGGACTTGGTGATTTTTTTAGTTGCTGGATTAATTTCGTGAGAACTCAGCAGAGTGTNAGCCATCCCAAGGGACTTGGTGATTTTTTTAGTTGCTGGATTAATTTCGTGAGAACTCAGCAGAGTGTATTGCGATTGCCATTCCCCTCACCAAAATAATTTTTTTTGGGAGAATCAATCTTATTGCACCGTGACCGAAACCCCCCTCCCCTTTTCGCATTTCCCCTCACTTCCCATTCTTCCTCCCACACTATCAAATTNGCACCGTGACCGAAACCCCCCTCCCCTTTTCGCATTTCCCCTCACTTCCCATTCTTCCTCCCACACTATCAAATTGTCCTATATAAGTGCAAATTTGAAAAAAATTCTAAGTTCTGGGTGTGGAGACTTGGTGGTGTGGGGGAAAGAAGCGCAATTGTGGCACAATCTGATTGGTTCTCACATAAATGTTTTTGGGGTGGGGGAAATGGCAATTGCAGTGCACTCTGGTCAGTTCTCTCATAAGTAATCAAGCTGTCGAGAGTCAACAAGTCCTAGAAGATTTCCTCCCAACTATATTTACTACGATGTAATAGCAGTGTGGGGGGAAGGATGCGTAATCGTGGTGCAATCGGATTGGTTCTCCCAAAAAAAAAAATTGAGGTGGGGAAAATGGCAATTGCAGCACACTCTGGCCAGTTCTCTCAAAAGTAACCCAGGCTGTCCTGAGTCAACAAGTCCTAGTTGTTTTCCACCCAACTCTATTTACTACAACATAATGTAATGGAGAGAAAGTAAAATAAACTCGTCGAGTTTCAAAGTCCTACTTGCTTTGCTTACACACCCAACTATATCTCACTCTATCATTTCAAACGACTTATTGATTTTGGAGAGGCTGGATTATATTTGATCGGTAATGCCCCCCCCCTTTTTTTTCAGCCTCTCCAAAAACACCAAGTCCTTTGGAATAATAGAGTGAAACATAGTTTAGTGTGTAAGTAAAGCAAGTAGGATTTTGAAACTCGACGAGTTTCAAATGATCTATTTGTGCCAGTGATATAATGCTGAGTGTGTCGCTGAAGTACAGCACAATTGTATATAATGCTGATGTTATTATTGTTAGAACTTTGAATCGTTAATGAATTAATAGGAATAATTTTCTTCAGAGAGCACCTACTAGTTTGCACCGCAATTGCATTTTTCCCACAACGAAATCAGTTTTTTTTTACATCTCAAGGGAAAAGAGAGCCCCATGAACTACCATATAAATAGCAACAGGCATGCCAATCTATTTAAAGCGATTTTGGATTTTGTCAAGCCAAATAAATGTCAAGGGTGGTTATATGCCTGAATGCTATATTATTTTTAACATAACATGATATGGTACCTAGTAAAGAGTTGTTAGACATTAAATTCTTTCGAAATTGTTTCAATGAACTGCTCATTTCACTTTAACTGATCTATGATTATGACCACAACAGAGTCGTGCTCACGAATTATCTATAAAAAAAACTCTTGCATGAACGAATAATTGGGTAAATTTACCTTGAAAATATGTTCAAATACCGACCTCATTAGTTTTATGCACTCTGATGTCATGATTTTTTTCTGCAGTCATTGTTCGAAGACCAAAGGCCAGGAAATAGCCATATATGATCGCCAGCTTTTGCCACCGGTCGTTTCTGCTGCAGAAAACGAACGGGAACATTCGTTGATTGAAATCATCGAACAGTAGTATTTCGTTGACAGCTCCGATGAGTTAAGGTAAATAATTTCTATTTTTACCAAAAAGATTCGGGCATAAACCTTTTACTTGGTCGGGGGTGATAGACTCTCTTGGCCAAGGTCTGAATAGTTTCCTGTAAATTCCCTTGCAACATCGGTAAAACAANCCTTTTACTTGGTCGGGGGTGATAGACTCTCTTGGCCAAGGTCTGAATAGTTTCCTGTAAATTCCCTTGCAACATCGATAAAACAATTTGTGTATGTTAAGTGTGGATGCTTCATGGTCGTCGTGCCTGAATAGGGACGAAATGTAATGCTCGAACACGGCATTGGGTTTGAAGATGTTTTTCAGAAATGTAAACAACATATTACAAAGAATATCGTCGGAACTCGGTGTATTTTGCACCTCGGGACTCGTGGGCGAATCATCTTGCTTTTGCGCTACTATACGTTTCTGATCAGCCAGCATGAATGCGAGGCAGAAACAATTTATGAGTACAAACAATATGTCTAATAGCGAGCTTAATCGATCGAATTCCGTCACGCAGAATCAGAAAATTAATTCGACCAGGGAAACCTTGTTTACTTGATTAGGTTTTTTTTTCGAGTCTGAATAAATCTCGAGTAAATTGTTTGATAGTTTCTGGCGATTTACTCTTCAAGTAACTNTATTTTGCACCTCGGGACTCGTGGGCGAATCATCTTGCTTTTGCGCTACTATACGTTTCTGATCAGCCAGCATGAAATCGAGGCAGAAACAATTTATGAGTACAAACAATATGTCTAATAGCGAGCTTAATCGATCGAATTCCGTCACGCAGAATCAGAAAATTAATTCGACCAGGGAAACCTTGTTTACTTGATTGGGTTTTTTTTTCGAGTCTGAATAAATCTCGAGTAAATTGTTTGATAGTTTCTGGCGATTTACTCTTCAAGTAACTCGCAAAAATTTCTATTTGTTGGCCAATTTTCGCCGAATGTTGGCCCATCCATTTTTGTAAAATTTTAAACATTTCGTAAAAACAACTTTTCGTGTGATGCTTTAGATCTTGAACTATGGATAAAATAGAATCGATTTAGAGTTTCGTGTTGATTTTAAACAGAGCTTCATAGTTGATTATGCCATTCAGTAGAAACAAGTTGATTTTGACAATTTTGATGAATGTTTTTATATCCTACGTGAAAATTATATTGCCATTCAAAACTTTATATTCTCGAATATCTAAAAGTTTAATGTATTCGTCACTCAATTTATAGTATCTTTTTATTAATTGCATTGGAATATAATGGTTTCGTTAAAGTGTAAAATTTATAAAATTGTTCAATAAAAGATCACTAGAGTAGGCCATTTTTTTAGGTTGTTTTCTGTACTATTCATTTGCTCTTATAAATCATTTACTATGATGGTTTTTTTCACGACGAAATTCCCCTCCCATCTGACAATTAAATCTGTAATATTATTTTTGATAAACTTGATGTTTAGTAAAAATGTGTGACCGAGCAGAGAATGGTCGTTTATTTGAATAGTATTTTTAGATTTTAGAGAGATATTTAAACACGAATCTCGTATGGGGAACATCCCGTCGCCATAATCGAAAAAATTCAACCAGAAACACAAATTTACCCTATCAGAGTATTTTTTTTTTTTCGCGAATGGCAGGCCATCTTGCATCTAACGGTAGGGAATTGTTGGCAACGCAATTCCTTTTGAAATAGGCGATTTAGCTTAACACGAATTTGTAACGACCATATAACGACTGAATATTCCCAATTTAGTAAAATTCTTTAATCTTTCAACCATCCAGTAATATTTATATGAGGTCGATGACGAATCGTGATTTATCATAGTTGAAAAAATTCGTTCGGTAATAACATCATGAAATTCTTTCTAAATTGCTTAAAAATCATTAGTAATTGTTATTTGGAAAATAAACTGTATTTTCACTTTACACCGTATCCTCTGTCAACGAAGGTAAAAGCAAATCATTGAAAACATTTTTGAAATTTGGCAAACCTAATAACAAAGCGCCTACGAAAATACGCATTTCACATATTTGTAAAATTCCACCTAGTCGTAAATTTTTAATATTGTTCGCACCATTAAGCCACCCAAAGAAAGACCGGCTATGAAAATTTTCACAGGAAATGAGTATTTCGACAGGTACCTTTCCATCGAACATTCTACAGAATATGCGGAACATTTAGATACAAATGAGAAACGAAACTCGAATATAAAGATATTCCACACAGAATATAACACTTTACAAGTTCTCAAAGAATCGTCATTTGGTAATTGCTGAAAATCTTTGTTTGATATTTTTCTGAATGGAAAGAGTTTGTTTGGAATAATTTTAGTTTCGAATTTTATGTCCATAACTAGCGAAGACCTGTATATTCCAGGCACTAAACATATGCCTACGCATGTGCTCTCGTGATCTGTTGCACCTCGGCAGTCACTTACACAACCTAGCCGACACCGGGCCGAAGTGAACACTCGGCCACGAGTACGTCAGTATGGGTCGGCGAGACTAGAAAACACCCGCCTCGTTGTCATGTACGATGTGACACAAGTGACCATATTGATTTATTTACTTTAAGAGGTAACTCTTGGGTGAAAATAACATGCTATCCAACACGGTGTCTCGCTGAAAGCCACAGCCATCAGGCACTACAGTAATTTATTTATTAAAACCTTACACGAGTGTGGCTACCCACACGCTTTTTCAGGGCTGGACTAGTCGAGCCCACCTAAGCTGGAACACTTGGACTTGCCCATCGGGCAAACGAACCGGAAACTGAAATGCGTTTTCAGTTTATCTTTAATCCAGTCTATTTTAGTATGATAATTATGATAGAGGTACAAAAGGGTAATTGCATCTTTTCTTCACAGCAGACTGTCTAGCAAGGCCTTGCAGTTTTTACTTCATGTTTCTAGTGCAGCAACAACCCCGTGATGTCACAGTCACGAACATAATTAGCACTTAATTAATCATGGGGATATTACCAACAAGCTGTTCACTATGAAATTGAATTTTGTGGTATACTAATTACACAGGCCAACAAAAAAATATTTTGTGAAATTTTTTTAGTTAAATGCAGCTTAATCTTATGTATTTTTGGTTGCTGAAACCGAATCTGGCATCAGTTTTTTTTTGTATCACCCACAGTTTTCTCACAATATGTATTTGTATTTAAAAATGCTATGTATGCGATTGTATTAAAAAAAAATCATTACATACATTTTAANTTAGTGTTTTTTTTTGTATCACCCACAGTTCTCTCACAATATGTATTTGTATTTAAAAATGCTATGTATGCGATTGTATTAAAAAAAAATAATTACATACATTTTAAGTGTTTATTTTTTGGATTTTCCTTTCTCTCTTCTCTTTGAAACTTCTTATGTAGCTTTTTCTCCGATGTGATGCATTTTGTTGTTGTCGGTGAAGTGACCAGCAGTAATCACCCATCATGCTGATATTCCACCGTCCCTGGTAACGTTTCTCCATCACTTTAATGTCCTGGTGAAACCACTCCCCCTGCTCTTCACTCACATCACCCAGGTTGTCAGGGGAAAAGTCAAGATGGTTGTGTAAGAAGTGGACTTTAAGGCTCATCAGTCATCCCAGATTTTTAAACTTGTCTATCATATTAGCTACGATAAGCTCATAGTTCGGGTATTTAACATTGCCCAAAAACTTAGTCACAACTTGCTTAAATGATATCCAAGCCTCCTTTTCTTTTGTAGTCATTTTTGTTTCAAAGTTGGAATCGAACATCATTTTACGAATGTTTGGCTCCTGATAAATGAGGAAACTTTTCACATAAATGCTTAAAATATTCACCATCTTTAGACAAGGCTTTTACAAACTGTTTCATTAAACCTAATTTAATGTGAAGAGGTGGTAGAATTTTTTTTTTGCTCTAATAAAGTTTTATGCAAAATGTTCTTGTTTCCAAGTGTTAAGGTTTTTCTTGCAGGCCAATGTTTTGTGGACCAGTGTCGATCCCTTGCTCTGCTCGCCCACTTACATATAAAACATGAAAATTTAGTAAATCCCTTTTGTTGGCCTAGGAGCCTGCAAACAACTTTCAAATCTCCACACATCATCCAATCGTGAGCAGGATAGTTAATTTCCTTTAAAATAATGTCTAGATTTTCGTAAGTTTCCTTCATATGGACTGAATGAGCCACAGGCAGTAAATTATAAGTATTACTATTGTGTAAAAGAACAGCTTTTAAGCCAGTTTTTGATGATTCTATAAAAAGCCTCCATTCTTCATTGTTGTGCTCAATTCCAAATTCATTCATTAGACCACCAACATCATGGCAGTACACCAAATCCTGTTCTTGCTTAAAAAACTTAGCAAACTGTTGATTTCTTGTTCTATATTGATAAATAGATGCTCCAGGTGCGAAAAATTGTTTTTCTTTTAGTCTAGAGACAAGCAATTCAGCTTTCTCTGTAGTCAAACCTAAATCTCTTACCAAATTATTTAACTCAGCCTGTGTAATCAACTGAGGTTCTAAATTTTCTGGAGAATGTTGGAACTCATCATCATCCGGTTTACTTTCATCAGATTCAGTTTCACTGGACTGATCAAGTAAAACGTCATGAATATCCTGTGGTGGCTCAGGGACAGGGAGTCCTGGACCATGACCGACTGGCCAAAAGCTGAAGGAAGATTAGGGTAGACAATTACTTTCTTATTTTTGGTGTTACATCAATGCTACAAAAATAACAATCGTCTGAATGATTTTTTGCTTCTCTCCATATCATGGGTACTGCAAATTTAAAAGCTGTGGTTTTTTTTTTTTTTTTTTTACAATTTTCTAAGGTCTTCAACACAAACATAGCATACCTTGTAGGGAGCCCAAGGTTTTTTTTGATCACCCAGTTTTATTCCACAATATACCAAGTACAGTTTTGACGTGAACCAGGCGTTCACGGTTACCTTTGTGCCCACTGTAACTGCCGCAGTAGTGTCCTCCACTCCAGATGCACCATACGAGCGCACATGTGTGCAAGAATGATAGTGTGTTCAGTGTATATCAAGTGTATTTGTCCATGTGTGATAGTGCACCGNAAGCCAGTTTTTGATGATTCTATAAAAAGCCTCCATTCTTCATTGTTGTGCTCAATTCCAAATTCATTCATTAGACTACCAACATCATGGCAGTACACCAAATCCTGTTCTTGCTTAAAAAACTTAGCAAACTGTTGATTTCTTGTTCTATATTGATAAATAGATGCTCCAGGTGCCAAAAATTGTTTTTCTTTTAGTCTAGAGACAAGCAATTCAGCTTTATCTGTAGTCGAACCTAAATCTCTTACCAAATTATTTAACTCAGCCTGTGTAATCAACTGAGGTTCTACNATTGTTTTTCTTTTAGTCTAGAGACAAGCAATTCAGCTTTATCTGTAGTCGAACCTAAATCTCTTACCAAATTATTTAACTCAGCCTGTGTAATCAACTGAGGTTCTACATTTTCTGGAGAATGTTGGAACTCATCATCATCCGGTTTACTTTCATCAGATTCAGTTTCACTGGACTGATCAAGTAAAACGTCATGAATAGCCTGTGGTGGCTCAGGGACAGGGAGTCCTGGACCATGACCGACTGGCCAAAAGCTGAAGGAAGATTAGGGTAGACAATTACTTTCTTATTTTTGGTGTTACATCAATGCTACAAAAATAGCAATCGTCTGAATGATTTTTTGGTTCTCTCCATATCATGGGTACTGCAAATTTAAAAGCTGTCTTTTTTTTTTTTTTTTTTTTTTTTTTTACAATTTTCTAAGGTCTTCAACACAAACATAGCATACCTTGTAGGGAGCCCAAGGTTTTTTTTGATCACCCAGTTTTATTCCACAATATACCAAGTACAGTTTTGACGTGAACCAGGCGTTCACGGTTACCTTTGTGCCCACTGTAACTGCCGCAGTAGTGTCCTCCACTCCAGATGCACCATACCAGCGCACATGTGTGCAAGAATGATAGTGTGTTCAGTGTATATCAAGTGTATTTGTCCATGTGTGATAGTGCACCGTGTCATTAATTATTCAGTTTAACAATTTAATCATTATTATTTACCAATATAGTTTCGTCAGTATAGTGCATTAGTGTTTAGTATTTATTCAGTATTGATGTATACCATAATTATCGTGTGTCAAAACAGTCATCACATACATAGCCAGCCAGGGACATGTGACATTTTCTATTTGGCAATGCAGTGGCTGCTACGAGTCAATACTTCTATTTAATATTAATATAATGGTGTTTTATTATGTATATACAAGGGTAATTGTGTTTTATTATGTAAATTGTGTTTAATTATGTTTATATAAGGTATATCATGTTTACATCTCATTAGCATTTTAAGTCGCATTTGTTTCATCTCTCCACCACCAGGTGTCGGCCGTGCTTAGGTGGCACGAGCCGATGCATTGCTCAGTACAGTAGGCAACATCACTTCGGCGCGAGCGGACGTGGTAAGTCTCTCATTTCACAAGAACCTCGGTACCAGCCTCTCAGGCTGCAACCTCACTCAGCAATCGCATCATCATATAATTCGCGAAGCAACTAGTATTTTTATGTTACATCTCACCGAGGAGAGAGCAGTGTCACGCGCCTTAAGTAATTATAATCCAGCAGTGTGTTTATATGACCACGTGGTCACCACGTGTTTGATCAAAGTGTTCAATAAAATAATAACATACATCTAAAACTTGAGTGCGTTATTAATTCAGGCGTGCGCAGCGGCCATACAGCTCGCAATTTCTTAATATCTGACGGTGTATTACCAGAGAATCCCTGGGCCGTCGGCCAAACGACCCAAAATCTCATCAGCTCACCGCGGAGCTGTGGCGCGCCGGGCAATTCATAATCATTACATTACAGCTCTGGTATACGATCGCGTCAGTTTTTAACAAACTTTGTAATGTTTCTTTGGTGTTTTTTAATTACAAATTCACCACATATATAACAAAAACTGATAGGAGAGTTTTTACAACCACGGTTAGCCATACTTAGAGCACTTGGGCAAAAAGCTAAAAAGTGAGGTTGTGTTGACTGAAAGAAAACAAACAGTCGTACCACCACTGCCAACCTAACTTCATTTAGATTTACTGTATGTTTTAGTATATTAATAATGTATATAAAGTATCACATTTCGTATATTCAAATGTGAAAAAATGGTGGGTGTTATGACTTTTTTGCTATTATTTTCGGACTCAGCGCACCCAAAAATATAAGAATCTAGCAAAATCATTAAAAAGTTTTTTTATCGTTGGCCTATCATTAAGATGGTTCATGTTATTTTTCACGTAATTTTTGGCGCCGGCTCCGGCTACCATTAGCAGAAGCCGATGCTATGATTTTTGTCTGACTTCAGAATTTGGCCAAGCTGGCACCACAGCAGTTTTGTTCCACGTTGACCCCCTCGGCACACTCATTTTAGGCTGCAACCACTTTCACTTCAGTAGTGTTTTCATGTAACCGGAACCTTTTGCTTAATTAATGCTGAGGAGACGACCGCCTGCATTCCTGTCATCTTTAACAGGACTTAACGTGTACTTTGTAAGTGCACTTAATTTTCATGGATTAGACCCTTGTTGAACAGCNGGTCATCTTTAACAGGACTTAACGTGTACTTTGTAAGTGCACTTAATTTTCATGGATTAGACCCTTGTTGAACAGCAATGGTCACAGGCAGACCTCAGTGCCAGGTCCGCATAAACTTATCACATATCAGCTTAATTACATATGTATCAAAGAAGTAAGTAAAAGTATGGAATAACCACGAGTGTTTTATTTGCTTTACCCCTTGGGGTACTTCGGGTGCTGTACCCTATTGCAGCAGTAACAAGTGTAAGAAAGGCGTGCGATGTGGCCTACAACCTCGCCAGCATAACTAATGAAACCACTAGGTATGTGTAATTATGGGTAAGTTCATCATTCATAAGCACCACATATCGACAGAGGACTCGAGGGACCCATGGGCCATTGACCAAACGACCTTCACGAAGTTATGGCGCCGGACAATTTGACCAGTTTTCGCCTTAATCTGGCAATTCGAGNCATTGACCAAACGACCTTCACGAAGTTATGGCGCCGGACAATTTGACCAGTTTTCGCCTTAATCTGGCAATTCGAGTAATGCAGGAACCTACATCAACAGCCCTGGAACCCCCTACATGTCAAACGTGTTTCATAAAATAATGCATAGGTACATACATGTACTCATATCATAATCTGCGCCGAATACTAAATCATTTTCCACCTTCGAGATCAATGACTAATATAATAAATCATTTTCGTGTACTCACGCGCATAGGTAAGGATGCAGAAGTAAGCTGTGCTAACGGCTATAAGATAAAAAACAACTGTGCGAGTGGGGATGCCAGAACACGAAGCACATCATGGTGATGATGTTGATATTACATAATATTGGAGGGAACGAGCGTAGAGAAAACCACTTTCCAAATATGGAGTTAAAATAAACTACAAGGGTGTTGACCAGGTAGGGGAACTATATTTAAAAAAAAGACAAGAATGGGGAGTGGTGGGGAGATGGCCATATACCAAATACGAAGTGATGGATTTACAAAAAGACAAGATAGTTGTGGAGAGGGGTGGGAATCGAGGTAATGTGCCGAAGATGCAGGGCGGTGGGGGGAATGGAAGGAGAAACGCTGCGATTCAGATACTTATGATTCTTCCTGTATTATGTAAGACCACTAAAGAACCACTTGCTCAAAAGGGGAAACCACAGTAAAAATGTGAGCATAGTATAGAATATCCGTTCAAATTGTTTCCTTTATGGGTCTGTGCCGTATCGTGTATCCGACCGATTTCGTTTAGCATATCCAAGTTTCGCGTCGATTGTTCCGAATCGCGTTTCCAAGTTTAGGTTTTTCCAAAATGTTTTTTCTAACGAAACGCGATGGTATGCACGGAATGTAAAATTGCAATGTTGTGAAGTGAGGTAGGGTTTGGAGAATGTTAGGGACATCACCGCTGCACCATTCTTCTTGCAGAGTTCTGGTGGGAAACATTCACCAGAGACATATTGTAGATTTATTACCAGCTGCTCTGTTGTTGTGGGTCATGGCCGAGTCACCCAGGCAGATAGGCAGTTCTCCCGATCCTCTACATCTCAATTGAAGGTGTGTTGCTTGCAGTTCAATAGGCTGCTAGCCGTGGGCNCGGCTAGGCAGTTCTCCCGATCCTCTACATCTCAATTGAAGGTGTGTTGCTTGCAGTTCAATAGGCTGCTAGCCGTGGGCAGTCGCAGTCTGCCCAGTACTGCCACTGGTGCCCGATGTGATGTTGATAGTTATGCTGGTATCAAGTTAGGTAAATTCGGAGTTGTAAGGCCACTCCACACGCCAAATTAAACACTGATAAAACACATATTATACTGAAAACACTTAAAAACCATTGAAATAGCTGGTTGGTGGGTCCAGCTACCGAAATGCCTTTAAGAGGAAAGGCCTGTAAATCAAAATGCTGACTTAGAGATTCAAATCATTTATTGACGTTTCGACACTACAAACCAATTGACGATACTCACGTCGTTAAGCAGACCCGACAAACTAAGCCCATAGGGGGTTTATGTGNACTCACGTCGTTAAGCAGACCCGACAAACTAAGCCCATAGGGGGTTTATGTGGGAAACGTTTGCTCTACAGATTAAACGTTGAATTTATACTCCTGAGTCTGTATGTCTGCAGGAGGTGGAGAGACACTCCTCCCTGGCGATGAAGTTACGTTAAATAATGTTCTGGTTGAAAAGAAGATAAAACTATTGTCCTAGGTGGTAGACAAAGAAGTTGATGAAGTGCCCGGGAGTCTCGAATCGCGCAGCTACTCAGATGAATGCCCGATTCATTCTGAATGGNCAAAGAAGTTGATGAAGTGCCCGGGAGTCTCGAATCGCGCAGCTACTCAGATGAATGCCCGATTCATTCTGAATGGTTGCCAATGTCTTTCTGGCCACTTGCTGTGAAGACGACGGAATACGGAAACCCATGAGCATAACATAAATGTTAAATAGGATTAGGCCCTTAATTGTTTACATTGTATAAGCGCGAAAATTCCCTTTACTAATTGTAGTTTGAACATTGTCCCTAGCAAAAACTGGTGTGTTTTATAATCTAAATAAGCTACTTAATTATTGATAATAATAAACTTTTTCATTTTTAAGTGTACGGGCACATAGTTCTGGAAACGTGTCTATCTGAGTCCGTGAACCTGTTATTGCTGCAAAAAAAAAAACATGTACACTTTTACATTCACTATTCCTACTAAAAACATATAAACTGAGATGCCCCCAGTCAGGTGAAGTATGTGGGGGCTAAACTTAGGTTAGCACCGGTGAAGCCTGTGCTCTAAGTAGGCAGTCGTTGGCAATTCATTTTAATATAATTTCAAATGACGTCTCAAGACACAGTTCACATGTGGTTCACACTCTGGGTAAACTGGGAAGGATTATTATCTGCCTTTGCGGACCACTGAAACTCGCAAGCACTTGGTGTTGCACAATGGTGTCGGTTGTTCGTATGTGACCTGATCAGGGGCTCTATGAAGCCTTGTGTCGTCTTCATGCTTACTACGCCAAGATGGTCCAGTGCTGAGTGTGAGTACACATGTCAGTCGGTTGGGATCTGAACCACGAGACTGTCCTGGTGTCACCCACATGTTCGGATCAAAGAGAGACCATCAGATGACTCACGCGGTGTTGGGCGAAGCAAGTACTTTCCCAAACACTGTCGAGATACTGTAACTGACGGCCACGCCCGATGTTATTGTCGATGGCATGGTGCTTGGCTGTTGTTGTATTGTGGTGAAGCGACCGGTCGTGGAGACCCATGAGTTTGGTCTCACATTAGTTGAATGCCAGGTAAGCGATCCATTCTTCGCTGGACATATACACATTCCTCGTCAAGCACAACATCGTCAGGTTGTCGATACAGTACATACAATATGGGGAAGGGGAAGCGAAACTCGTGGACAACAGGGGCTTGTTTTACTGGTGACAATGGCGAATGGAGGATGTAACTAAATGCAATTTCAAAGTGTCGGCGAGACAGGGCAGTTTCGTGGGCGATTAAAACTTGTCGCCTGGCAAGATCATCGAGCTGTGCTTACTGTGGTGCCTGATCAAGTAGGTACCCGCTATGTCATACGATTGTGAACGAACTTCAGTGCTCGGGAAAGATGGCAGTCGCCTGGTCGAGTTTCTGCCACCAAGTGTGCACATACTGGGTGCTGATGTACAGGAAACGCATCAGCTGGCCAGGCGAAGTGGTCGAGATCGACGAGTCAAAATAGGGCATGCGTAAGAACCACAAAGGACACAAAGTTAATGGCCAGTGAATTTTCGGGGGGCATGCCGAGGGACGACCCGACTAAATTCTTCCTAGTGCCCGTGGTAAAGGGGAATGCGAGTATTCTGCTCAAGATCATCCGCGAATGGATCGTGCTGAGTACGACCAAATTCTTAGACTGTAGATGGGTTTACAGCAACCTGGAAATTCACGGTTACTGCCACATGCAGGTTAAGCACAGGAGGGAATTTGCGTGCAGCGAAATGAGCACCATAATCAANTGGATCGTGCTGAGTACGACCAAATTCTTAGACTGTAGATGGGTTTACAGCAACCTGGAAATTCACGGTTACTGCCACATGCAGGTTAAGCACAGGAGGGAATTTGCGTGCAGCGAAATGAGCACCATAATCAACACTCAAAACACGCCAAAGAAGAAGAGGGGCGAGGCGTTGAGGGTGCACACAAACATCGAGCGGAGCTGGTGCTTCTCGAGGTACAGCATCCCGTATGGAAAAATTTGTGGGTTGGCTACCTGGCAAAGTACGTCTGGAAAAACCACCATCGGTTAGGCGAACGACTTCACTCTGGTACTGGTACAAATGANGCTACCTGGCAAAGTACGTCTGGAAAAACCACCATCGGTTAGGCGAACGACTTCACTCTGGTACTGGTACAAATGACAGCCATGCACGATCCTAATCTATACAAAGGAAATGGCAGAAGCGAAGGTGATTCTCCTTTCGATAGGTAATGGTTCGTGTTTGTTAAAATTTTTCAATTACAGACATGAGTGAGGGTAAGTTGCTTTTTGTGTTTGTTTAAAATTAAAGTGAAAACGAACGAGTGAGTTGCTGTTTTGTGATTGTTTAAAACTAAAGTGTAAATGAGCGAGAGAGACTTGTGGTGTATGTTGCAGTTTAAAATTAAGGTGTATATGAGCGAGTAAGAGAGTTGCTGTTTTGAAATAGTTTAAATTAAAGTGTAAACGGGCGAGTAAACTGTTTTAATTTACAGGCACAAGTGAGAGTTTGNTGTTTTGAAATAGTTTAAATTAAAGTGTAAACGGGCGAGTAAACTGTTTTAATTTACAGGCACAAGTGAGAGTTTGTTGCTGCTTGTCTAAAGTGTAATTGAGCGAGTGAGTCAGATGTTGTTTGTTACAGTTTAAACTTAAAATGTAAACAAGCGAGTTAGTCTGTTGTCATTTGTTGCGCAATAGTGTGCTGATGTGTGTTTAAAGTGTAAACGAGCAAGTGAGTGCGAGTTGCTGTTTTATAATTTGTTTGTGTTTAATTTTAAAATTTCATTTAAGACCCGGGGGAGGGAGCAGTTGTGTTGATCATGAGTACGGCAAGCGACGACGGTTGCACCTTGATCTGCTGCATATGTGTAACTTGGATCTGCCAGTATCGATTTGTTGAGGTAATTTATTATTCAAATTAATTTACAGTTTTCTATACAAATTAAAAAAAAACTAATATTTCCCAGAAAAATGTACTACACTCGCATCACACGTATTTGGTAGTACTAAATTTCTTCTGGTTACACAATAGGATATTTCTAGCGACATGGCACTTTTGACACCTTTATATACCCCGGGAAACATATGGAGTAATTTGCTGTTTTTTCCATTTTCGGTTTTGGTATGCCATCAGGCGCCGGACGAAATTTCCTCCCGATTCGGTTGAATATGCCGGCTGGAACAAACAGGGCACTACACCAATTTCGCCACTTTCGGTTTGCATACGCAAACCCCTGGTTTTCGATTCCGTTTGTTTTTCCACTTCGATACGCCAGGGGAAAGTTTTCGTCGAAACCAGGTCTTTGTGGGTAAGTTGGATATGCAAGAAGAAATTCCGTGTCTGCTTTGGCCTTCTTTCAGTCGCGGTTGGTTACGAAATGTGCGACTTTTTATGTAGACCTTGTCGTATCATTGGATACGAAATGTAGAGATTTTTGAGAGGTTTAGATATGCAATACGAAATAATCACAAAATAATTCTAGTTTCCATATGCTGTTTGTAATCCTCAACGATCAAATTAACTTTGTATATTTTTGAATGCTTGAAAATTATTGGAAGAGAGTGTATTTCCTTATATTTTCAAGTGCATGCAATCGAAAATTAATTGGATGATGTTCTCATACCTATCATTCAGATCCAGCACATTTTCTTGCTGATTTAACTGGTGAATCTATTGAACTAGAATTAATCAAAACAATTATCTTCTAATATCCATTGTACAGGAGTGGATGCACTGGTAAGTTCGTGAATAATCGGATATCAACATCTCACTAAAACCTTAGTGTGGAATGTTGGGTTTCCAAAACTCAAAATTCAAATTTCAGCTGACAGTGGCAATGTAGTATATGAGACCAGCATATGAAAACATTAATCTGTCAGATGGAACATTAACGCATGCCGCATACCACCTCCCTTAGCTCATTGTGTCGCTATACCTGCACAGCTACGACGTGCCTGCTATTGGGGACAAGTCGGCCTGAATTCGGTGGTCACCCCCTCCCTGAAACTGTGCTACTATCCACATACTGCAGGAGTCAGGTGACCATCCCGCTTTCATAGCCTCAAGAGACATCTTTTGAGTGCATGATAATTCGGGTCGACCAATACTCCCAAGAGACATTCCCAGTAACCCCTTGTGTGCCCGATTCATTTCATATTTATGTCCCTTGGTGGGTGGTCATAGTCTCAGGAGCAGGGAGAAGAAAAGTCTGGCACATGGTACCAAGGTTTTGGAATATTTGTAGAGTTGTGATGGGCGCCAGAGCATGATAGACTCATCTATGGGGCTGGGTTGTTCGCCCTCATGGCTTCTCCTGAGACCACCGAGTTGACATTGTTATAATTATGCAAAGTCCTGTTTACAGCTACCTATGAAGATGTTGCTCTCTCATACACCTCTAAATATGACGTTAAGTTAAGTTCGGTGAAGCAGCATACAGAACACCTAAAATTGTCATACAACCATAAAATAAAACGAAAGATAAAACAACCTTCGCTTTATTTAGCGTTACTCACTTATCTCTCCTCCGAAGAGTCACATACAATGTTCTAGCAGCTATAATATACCAGCAGCCTATACAGTGAAAAATGGAACATGGTCGATGAAAGAAAATTGAATGCATTAACCACCCCTCCCCCACACACAAACACACACGTGATTAGAGCTGGAAGGGTGGAGAGTGACACAGTCCGTGGGCTACGCAAATGAGAAATTAAGTTCCAGATAAAAACGACACTACTGATACACTAAGATATGGACACAAAGAAATTGAAGTGCCCGGGATGCACGATGCACATCTACTCACATTAAGCACTCGGAACCAACTTAACAAGCATGGCGGAGATCGCAATTGCTCTAGCTTGAAAGCAAAGCAATTGTATATGAAAATACACTGGCACTTTGATTAGGGAAATAAACATGTACACACACATACACAAGTCATTAGAAAACACAATTACTCTTATACATTAATTTTCGTTAGTTATTTAAGTACAAAAGAAAATGCATTAGTAGCAAAATGTGAAAGCAACGTAATTTTGGTTAGCCTCACTGCTGTCTCTCTAAGTCTGTTGCTTTTTAGCTGGTATGTTTACGTATTACACACTGACTTGTCGGGGTTACCCAGGGTTGGTTAAGTGTAGAATTGCCAGGCGCCATAACCCAGTGGAGAGTTAGTGATGTGGGTCGTTCGGTCGACGGCCCAGGGGGCCTTGGAGTCCTCTGCCAGTTTGCAGATGATGTTGTCACGTACTTACTGTTACACTATTTACACCTTATGACGATACTGTAGGCCGTCTCGTACGCCTGAAATATACTAGGAAATTGCGGGAGGCACTACAAAGGGTGTTGTACCCTACAATGAATCAACGCACATTAGATTTTGTAAAGCGGTTTATTCACTGTGCTTGATTAAATGTGACTAATGAAAGAAAAAGGACCCAGCACTTACGGACTGCCGGTGACCTTGGCGTGAAAATAAGCATTGTATTATACGGATACACGTAGTGTTAAACTCTCCGGCGAGGGTGTGGGTGCTTTCCCCTCGGTACAGTAAAGAAAGATAACAAATGTTCTGGTTTATTAATGTACATACAAATGAAGTGATAACAGCCTAAATTATGGTGCCAAGGGGGTTAGCAGAGCAGGCGACCAACGCCGCCGTTGTGGCTCGAGTTCTGAGACGAACAGAACGAGTCATGTTGGCTTCCGTCACAAGTGACGAGAACCGTCGTCAAATGCCGAATGGTAAAATATAACATGAAGACTATGTGATATTATTGCAGTAGTAAAAAATTATATAAATGAAATGAAACACATTGGTGACACTCCTGTTGATTAACAAATGCCTGTTAGGGTTGATGTTGTGAAGTTGATGTGGAGTGTCACCACAATCAATGACATTTTACAAGTATGGAGGCCTTGATAGGCAATCTCCCTTTTTAAAAACATAATTACTATTTTATAAATACATATTAAATACACTATATAGTTCTCTTGTGAAAGTGTTTTTATTTCACTTCTTGTAATGCATTTGAATTTCACTGGCAACAACGTTGCCAGGCGGTAGTCTCCTGAAGAGATGGACGAGTCCACCTGGGCAAAGGCGTGTGGGTTGCCATGCTCGATTGCTCTTAATACAATGAAACACATCCCTGACTTTAGCTGTGAATGATGTGACGTTGTTTGAAATGTTTGAATAATTGCTGCGCACTATAGGTGACACTTTGAGGCACTTATCACATCAGCTTCGGTCTACCGGCCATATTCGACGCCACTTGGTGGTGTGTCACATCGTATGTCGCGGCGCGAGCTCCTGCGACGTAACGACCAACTGCCAATGTGTCCAACGGCTTTGGGTTAGGGGTTAACACAATTTCGGATAGCCTACTTATTTATTAAAAGAGTTACCTCTTGTAATAAATGAGTAGCGTGGTCTCTTGAGTTACGTAATTCTTGTTGGCAAGAAGAGGCAAGTTCCGTTCTTGTCGACCTGCACTATGCATTCTTGGCCTGATGTGGTTTGTGCAGCCTGGTATTGATGGTGCAGTTTTTGTGACTGTGGGGGTCATAGTGGACACAAGGAGCTCGTAGACGCATGGTTCACGTCAACACTTTCAATAATTTATACAAAATTACTTGCACCCTTATTTTCACATAATATAGGTGCCAACAGGTTGCCTGTGGTGTACGAATCCACTCTAACCCCCGGAGGGGTTTGGGCAGCTATGCTAGATTGCATGTTAAACAAGACATNGTAGCTATGCTAGATTGCATGTTAAACAAGACATATTTATTTCAGAGCAAACATAAACCTGGTTTCATATAGCCTGCTTAAAACCCATATATTTCTGGGGTTCTTAACACACTCATATTTCACGAACAGCAAACACACACTCTCTGTGACGTGAACAAGGAATGAATGGGGCCACACAAGGACTTTTCGGAGCACTATAACNACAGCAAACACACACTCTCTGTGACGTGAACAAGGAATGAATGGGGCCACACAAGGACTTTTCGGAGCACTATAACTACTATGTCCCCTCCACTGCATCCATTTATTCCACTGTATTTTTAATGGGGATGTCACTTTACAGCGTAAGTACGTCCAAATTATAACATCCTCAAAAGATCTCTTTTAAAGGCATGAAAGTGGGATGGTCATTTTATTCCAGCAGAACCGAGGGGGTACTGCTGGAGTACAGTATATAAATGCATTCCTATGCACATCGCCAGCATTGGGAGTTATGGAGCAGGTGACCGCCGCATTAAGCCGACTTTCCTCAGTATAGAGGTGTCGTAGATGCACTGGTGTATATTCCCCAATGGTCTAAGGGAGGAGGGAGGTGTCACACATCACCCTGTGCATGAATTGTGCATGAAGTGTGAGTGTGATAACGACCTATAAAAATATGGGAATTGTAAGAGTAATGTGAGGACACGTTCATGTACGATTCCCAATAAACGGGCCTTGTTTAAANTGAATTGTGCATGAAGTGTGAGTGTGATAACGACCCATAAAAATATGGGAATTGTAAGAGCAATGTGAGGACACGTTCATGTACGATTCCCAATAAACGGGCCTTGTTTAAAACCTAATCAAAGCATGGCTACACACACCCCTCCTGAGATGAGAATGAACTTGTCCACCACAAGCCACCCATTGCAACCCTATAAACTACAAAATGAGAGTGCAAGTGATTTCCGTATGAATTAAGGAAATAATTTAATAAGTAAACTACCTATCCAGACATTCAATGGACTAGGATCGACAGATCCAACGCTAATCCAAATTATGTTGCTTAAGTGCTTTGTGCCAATGCATTTTCCTTCTGTGTGTAATTTGTGTATGCAAATTAATTAATCAGGGCTATTATGGCTTCTAGTATAAGGTAATTGTGTTTGTGTGTGTTTATTTCCTTTACCGATGTGCCATTGCATTTTTAACTGCAACTAGCGAACTTTTGAGTCGGGGTTCTGATGAACTCCAGCATGATTTTTCATTTGGTTCCGAGTGCTTACCAAGAGTCGGTGCATGTCGTGCATGCCTCCGGGCACTTCAAGTTCTTTGTACTAAGCACTTAGATTATAAATGGTTCAACATTTGTTATGGAACTTAATTCTTTACTTTCGTAGGCTGGAGGTTGTGCCACACCCAAACCCACCAGCTCAAATAGTGCCAAGGGTGTAAATGAAATGTTAATATATATTCGGCCACGTGCCTTTTTCGTTACTGTGTAGGCTGCTAGCATGCCATAACCACTAGACCAAAGTAAGAGCCTCCTCGGAGGGAAATCAACATACACTCTCCCTAACTGGGGTATTGTTCTTCCCCAGCATGCTGTTCCAATGCACTGACATAAAAACTTAAAATTTCACAAAATGCACTCAGAGTTATGTGATGTAGAGAAACATGGTGGGTAGTTGATGGTTGTAAGGGGCCGTTGACCTTAAGATCCCCATGAATCAAGAGTAAGGTACACATACACATTGGTTTCAAGAAAATACCAGTTGTATTTGAGAAAGTCCAAATGAGATGGCACAGAAACTGAAGCGGGCGTGCGGCACGAAGCCCCGCACTGGCTTAAGCTGCTATGACAAAGGCGTCAATGGATGCGAAGAAAATATTATGTTGTATGTTATGATGGAGGGGCAGTGAGTCAGCTCCGGGAGTGCGGCGTACTCGGGGATGAACTAAAACATATCATATCTGTCAACAGTGAGTTTTTATTATTTTAAGTATTTATTTCATGTTTGTTTATGTTTTGAAAAATGTTTTGTTATTTTGTGACTTAGGTATGTTTTACATTTAAGCTAGAGACATGCACAGAACTCTATTATTGAATACAAGTTTGTTTTGTGAAAAATGAGATTGATGTGATGTAATGTTATTATATATATGTGTTATAATTTTCTGCATACTTAACAACATTTTATTTTCATTATTTTGTTAATGATTGAATTATTGTCATTGAGGTTCGCCCGAGTGTTTGGTGCTCGGCATTTAATTTTTTTTTTTATGTCTGCGATGAAGTTTGTGTGAGTAAAACTTCTTTAATGTTTTTTATTTTAAATTTTATTTAACCCGAAACATTTGCTTGTATGATTTATCGTATACATAAATTTGTCACGTGGTGTTCGAAAAGACGTTGCAGTCTAGACCCACAAGCTTTTCGAATGCCCTTGCAGAATGTTCTACAACGCCACAGTGACCGGATGTGATGTGTGTCGCTCTACACAACGATTGACAAGATAAAATTAAGAGATGGCACGCCGATTTGTTTACATAATTTTACCCAGTTTATGCATTGACATTAATTTTGTTTAACCCTAAATAAAATAAATTCCTCCTTGTCAAGTATTCCGGCAAGGAAATGTGTCCTTCTATCCCATTCTGATAAAAAAAATTGAAGACATTGCCAAAAGAAAGCAATTTAATTAATTTGTGTGTGAGGCATGTTTTTATGCCCATAACAAGACCTGATGACAAATTTCTTTTGTTTTATTACTGAGCAAAAGCGCACATTAATAAAGGTTTTACAGTTAAATGTAATGGGCTTTTTTATTTTGTTTAAAATTATTGAAACATTCAACATAAATTATTAAAGTAATTTACAGCAAGTTATGAATAATTTTAAACCATTTTAATTTGATTTGAATAATNATTCAACATAAATTATTAAAGTAATTTACAGCAAGTTATGAATAATTTTAAACCATTTTAATTTGATTTGAATAATTTCAGAACAGTGAACATTTATTTTTGAATATATAAATTATTTTTACTAAGTCCTCATTCTTTTATTTATTGATAGCATATAAACATTCGTATACCAACACCACTAATAAAAAATAATGTTATTTATTAGCTATTTTTCTTTTGCCACAGTTTACATGTTGTGTTTTTATTGTTTATGGATTAAATTTTTTTTAGAATGTCATGCTGAATTGTGTTTTGTTCCTGTACCAACACCTGAAGTGTCCTCTGTTTGTACAGTCCATTCTTACACTTTGAATATAATATTTTTTAACACAAAATATAATATGAAGAAATTGAATTAATTTGTTCAATATCACCATAGCATGAAGAAGTTAAATAAAACGTTTCCAGTACTATTAAAGTCTATTGCAGTGAACTTGGTTGGAGTACAAAGTTTCTTCGCCCCCGAGCCATGTGGTGCTACCTTCCATGATGCTCGCTACTCTCAGGCTGAAAAGGGGGTGGCATGGCAGAGGTAACAGTAGTTGATCGCCTTTGCCAAAACAGAATATCCCTTCACAAAAAAATGAATGAGTGAAATAAAACCCTTGAAAATACATTGAAATTTGCATGATGTGAATTATGGTATATTATAAAAATTATGTGGCAAATTTTTCTTATAGAGTTTTAAACATTTTTATAGTGAGTCTTTGCTACTACCTAGAAAAGAGTACACACACATAGAACACTTTTAAATGTGGATCAACCGATAGCTAAGCCTTCTCGCTCTTTAACATCATATCTGTGCTTTACAGAGCCGAATTTTGCGCTTACGTAGTCGATAATGTACCGCTCGCCGTCATCGCCTAACAGAAATAGTACTCCTCCAAGCCCTTCCTGACTCGCGTCAGTTTGCAGGTACAGGTGTCTCGTGGGGTTTAGGCAAGAGANAATAGTACTCCTCCAAGCCCTTCCTGACTCGCGTCAGTTTGCAGGTACAGGTGTCTCGTGGGGTTTAGGCAAGAGAAATGGGTACTGATGGAATTTATGTTTGATTTCTGCGAATGCCTTGGCAGCTGCCAAGGTCCACTGCTACCTGACTGGTGTTTTCAAGAGTGAGCTGAGAGGTACAGTAATGATGGCAAACCCTTGAATGTATTGGTGGAGCCAATTTATAAGTCCTAAAAGCTTGCGCAACTGTTAACAAGTTTTTAGTGTTCCTCACTCGTCAATGAGTTGCAGGTGTTCTGCACTAGGGTGGTTTCCAGTCTCGTTTTTGTGTCCCAAGAAATTTATCTCTGCCTTGCAAATGTGACACATTTGGTTCGCGCAGGTGAGACTTTCGATTGCAAAAGATTCCAGTGCTAACACTAAGTGTCCAAGATGTTCCTCCCAGGTGTCTGACCAAACAACTGCGTCATCTAGATAGGCGGTGACGAACTTGTAAATATAGCTGTCCAATATGTGTACCATCATGCCTAGAAATATAGCAGGTGTGCACTTAAGACCAAAATGCATGGAACAAAATTGACAACTTCTGCCATTTGGCATGGTGAAGGCAGTTTTATGGCGGTCTTTAGGCATGACTGGAACATGCAATTACCCAGAATGGAGGTCAAAGAAAGACATAAATTTTGCAGAACCGAGCAATCTGAGAGCACTGTTTACGTTAATTACTGGAGGGGCTGAACTCTTTATAATAAAGTTTATTTGGCGAAAATCCACATAAAACCTCCATGTTCCATCTGTCTTAGGTGCCAAGGTTATGGCAGAGTTGTAGTGACTTTCAGAGGGCTCAATAACACCATCATGTAATATTTCACTCACCTGGATTGCGATGATGTTGCCATTGCAGGCTGTGTAGTCTCTGGGTGGTGTGTACAGTGGTTCTGTGAGACTCGTCGGTATGGGGAGTACTGCAATGTTGGTGCGACGAAGCGTAACCCCACATGTATATACATCACTTCGCTCTTGCAAGATGGCTTGTACGGCAAACTGGAATTCCACGGGGATGGCATGGCCGAAATCTTGGTGATTTACAACATCCAGAAATGTGGGCTGGTAATAGTGTACGTGGTAGAATGTTTTCCACCTCTTCTTGGAGAAATGAATGCAGTCACTGGATCACTCAATAACAGTTTAGTGCCAATGAGCCATGGCACTCCCATAANGTCTCTGGGTGGTGTGTACAGTGGTTCTGTGAGACTCGTCGGTATGGGGAGTACTGCAATGTTGGTGCGACGAAGCATAACCCCATATGTATATACATCACTTCGCTCTTGCAAGATGGCTTGTACGGCAAACTGGAATTCCACGGGGATGGCATGGCCGAAATCTTGGTGATTTACAACATCCAGAAATGTGGGCTGGTAATAGTGTGCGTGGTAGAATGTTTTCCATCTTNGGCTGGTAATAGTGTGCGTGGTAGAATGTTTTCCATCTTTTCTTGGAGAAATGAATGCAGTCACTGGATAACTCAATAACAGTTTAGTGCCAATGAGCCATGGCACTCCCATAATGATGTCTTCTCTGAGGATTTGCATAATTAGAATGGGAACATGCATGATTGCGTCTCTGATGGTTACTGTCACAGTAGTGGTACGGTGAGCATGGCTAAATACATCGCATGTGGAGAGCTGCACAAATTGTTCTTGTTGTTCGCACTGTTCCGAGGTAACTAGCCATTCCTAATGAAATTATGCGAGACTGTCGTAATTGTGAAACATTGTCCCGAGATATGAGTGGTTGTTTTTCCGGTTGTTCTGTTTATTTTTGCTGTTTCGCGGATAGAATGTTGGCTCCCCTATCCCTTTTTCCCGGTTCCCGGTGCTGGGTTTTCCTTTGCTTTTCGGTTTGGGCAGTCATGATGCCAGTGCATTTCCTCACCAGGACAGTAGCACCATGGACTGTGTGGTGGCCGGCCAGGTGCTCTGGTACCATTGTGTGGCGTGTTTGTTGCGCCGTTGTTGCATGGAGACCAGCTGGTCTAAGTGTTCTCAGCTGGGCAGTTGAGTTTTGATCCGCTCGCACATGCCACTGGTGGTGTGATTTCAGGTGTTGTGTTGTTGATGTTATCCCTCTTCCTGGTGGGCGTGGAAAGTGTGAACATGTGCGTTCCACATGATGGTGTTCCGCATTGATGTAACATAGTTGTGTTCGATAAATGCTGGCAGCTGTTCAAAAAAAATTTCAAAGCCATTATAAATAGCTGACCATAAATTGACCATGAAATCTGGGAGAACTGTTTGAATCACTGCTTCTAACACTTCTACAGCTGTAATATGAGGGTAAAACCTACAAGAATTACCTTGTTTTCGACGAACATTTCTAGCTCTTCAAGAGCCTGTTGTCACTCCATGAAGATACTCAAGTGTGTTTGTTAAGGTCGCAAGTGTGCTGGTGTACCCGGTGGAGAATTTTGTAACGAACTTTTCCCACATAATTTGGTACTCAGTGACAGACCTCCATGCACATGTGTCGTCTGTAAGTTGAGCGCCTAAGACACCGCATCGCCGCAATCATTGCACCTACATTTTCACGAATGCTTGGGGGTCCTCCGAGCCCTGTCCATATTCGGGAGTATCTCAAATTTCACCGAAGTAACTGCTGGATTTGCATGCGAAGTCTGAATGGTTAGTGGCATGAACGGTGAGGTGAGTATGCCACAGCTGGCAGCGGTGGTGTGAGTTTCATTACACTAGGTGTTGGCGGAGGTGAGGGCACCAAATGTTTTTGAATGTCGGGGGCTGTCACATGATATTGCATCTCAACTAGTGTTTGTTAAGGTGCGGCTGAATCACACTGAGTGAATTGTTTTAATAAGCAGTCCTGGCACTGGAAACCCACTTTTTTAAATTTAGACCATTCAATTGTGGTCATGCTAGCGAAGTGGCACTTACGGTCGCAGCCGTGACAGGTTGCAATGACCACAGTTGATTCCAGTGGGTTGCCTGCAGTTCAGAAAGTTGCACACACTTGGGTGACGTAATTTCTTGTGGCGGCATAGTCTGCTGGTGTCTTGAGGTCGACAGGAGCCAGTCCTTGGGTGATGATATACTGGGTACAAATGAACTGCCCATAGCACGCACTGATTCATTCTGTGATGCCGAGGGTGTTCACAAGGTAGTCCCTCAGACATTGCGTGCAGGATGCCAGATCTTTCTCTGGTCCCTCGTGCTTATGTGGATTAATTAGGACCTCGTACGTTCTTTATGCTAGTGGGCAAAGTAGTGTGGGCATTGAAGTGGAATATGTTATTATAGGAAGGCAATTGAAGATGTTCACTGTCAGATCATATTTGGCGAAGGTGTCATCGTCTTTCACTTTGTGGTAAATTGCACAACGTTCTGCAGGCCAACACTCCATCTCGAAACCAGTCACATGTGTGGCTGTGCTACACAGTTTCGTGGCTGGTGTTGAATGGAAATATTTGCAGGGGCTACGGCCTTCTCCCTTGTGTCAGTGTCTTGTGTGTGTGTACAGATGTTTCGGCGTGGTTGTCGCTGCAGGTACAAGGGTGAGGCACACTCTCTCCCACCCCTAAAGCAGGTGGCATGGCTGACTGTTCAGGATCTTTTTGGCATCGGTGCGATGGGGGAAGGCTCTCGTTGTCCCCTGTAATTCAACGCAAATATGGCGGCATTTTCATGCTCTGCTCATGCAATAGTGATTCCCCAAATGTTCGACCTTGTGGTAATGTAATTTAGCCACAGGGCAAGGGTGTCAGCTGACACTTTCCGGGGTTGTTCACAGGGTCCCAGCGATGAGATTAATGTCCAGAGAGCACCAGCTAACCATTTAAACGAATCCGCTCTGGTTAGCATGGGTCTCTTAAGATAAGTCGTGTTCGAAAAGCCCCAGGCTAGTAGACCCTGCGCCATGTCTTAACGAGGTTGCGAGTGATGGTTGATGTCGGTGGCTATATATACGACGCAACATACACACTCTCGAACTGGAGTATTGTGGCTTCCCCCGTTCCAATACACTGAAATGAAAGCTTCAAATTTCACAAAATACACTCAGTCTTACATCATGTAGATATACGTGGCTTGATAGTTGCACGGTGCAATCGCCCTTAAAATCCCCATGAAGCGGGAATAAGATGCATATTGGTTTCAAAAAAATTATAGTTTTATTTGAGAAAGTCCAAATGAGATGGTACAGAAACTGAATCAGGCGTGCAGCACAAGGCCCCACACTGGCCTAAGCTGTTATGACAAAGGCATCAACAGATGAGAAAAAAAGATAATGTCATATGTTATGCCAGAGGAGCCGTGAGTTTGCTTTGGAAGGGAAGTGTACTCGGAGGTGCCCAAATAAGTTAAATAAAAAGGTTCCGGTTCTACTATAGTCCATTACCGTGAACGTGTTTGAAGTACAAAGTTGCTTCACCACTAGGCTGTATGATGCTATCTGTCCCGAGGCCCCTCTACACTCAGACTGAAGAGGGATTGGCATGGCGGATGTAACGTTAGTTGACCGTTGCCCGCCAAAACAGAATATCTCTTCACAAAAGATTAAATGAGTGAAATGAAACATATAACCCTTGAAAATATATTGCAATATGGATGATTTGAATTGTGGTTTATATTGACATACAAGAAAGTGATAAAAATTAGGTGTCAATAATTTTTATAGCATTTTAAATATTTTTATGGTTAGTCTTTGCTATTACCTGAAAAAGGGAATACACACTGTTATGAACTAGCTTTGCAACCAATTCGTACATGAAAGTATGTTGGGGGCGTATCTCAAATAACGACTCATGATTTGGTAGAGCACAACAGTATTTGATGAGGTTTATTATAATTTACGGTTATACAATTATTATTTATGTTACTATTGATCGGGGGAGCTTTACATGGAATTTAAGATGATGTTTATTTAATTAATTATTACGATTCGCGCCATTTTATTTAACCCTAACTGGAAAGTCATCACCTTATTAATGTTGCCGGAGGCTGATTCTAAGAGACGGTTAGCGACGGCCAGACACCCATCTTCCTGGTCTGCTTGGCTGGTCGGGTCGCCCAAAGGACTAAAGATGACTGACGATGACGAGACGGTTAACGACGGCCTATATCAAGCGTGTGGTTCTGCGGTCCCGCTCAGTGACCGGTGGAGGGGATTTCTGCAACTTGTCTTGTTTCGCAAGAATCGACGACCAACTGGTGGTGTTGCAATCCCGCTCGTTTATGTTTGAAGGTGTGATCAGGCAAGCTGTTCAGCTAAGGCCTGACCACACCATAACAACATATTGAACAATTTAAATATGGAGAGAATTATTAGAGATTAATTAAAAAGCCTCGTAATTAATATTAATATTTTGTTTATGTCACGATAATTTTGGCGTGGTGCAGTTAGAGTTAAAATGTTCCACTGCTGGAGTCAACACATGTACCTCTGATTAAATATGAAGGGTGCTTGTTAAAGACATTACTAATTATGGCTGTGTTCTTTTATTATAAGTTACACGACGCACTAATTAGAATTCTCATAAAGTTAGAGGATTAATTAGTTCTAGGCGATAACATGGTCAGTTCTTTGCATCATCGATATTCTGTTTTCAGTGCAGAGATTTTCTCACATCCATTTCCCGTATTGCTAATAATTATGGCAGTAATTGTGTAGGGTTGATCTGGCTTTTTAATTCTTTTTACTTCGACAATACTTGGAAATAAAATTTTAAGACAAAATGTGGCCATCAAATTTTCCCTTACAATAAATTTTATCAAATAATCTTGAATTTGTTTAAGGATATGATACATTGTCAATTTTTTTTTTTTACTGTGAGAGAATAAAATGAATTATTATTTAAAAATGATTTTTATAGCATAACATTGCTATTGTTTTTCCATGCAGTCCATTACAGGAAGAAATGTAATGATTTTTGTAATTTATTTACACATCTTTACTAAATTAAAATTTTGTTTACAAAATGTTACCTGCAAAATGAAATATAATTTCTCTGATTTAGTAATATTACTATATTACTACAATATTCACTGAAAATAGCATTTATGCACAGGCAGCTTCTACATTAATTAATTGTATTCATAACCTTCTCCGTTTCGAGCAATAGTTCGTTATTTTAAAGTTTTTTACCTCAATTTTTGTTGTACACTATTCTGATTAGCTAAAACGGAAAATTTTGAACTGATCAAATCTTGAAACGCTTGACGGAAATCGAAGCCATTTATCTATCGCAGACAAATTTGGCAGCATTTATCACTTTTCATGACGTTGGAACATAGAAATTTATTTGACCAAACTTATCAAGAGCAGTTGATGGAAAAATTGGACAGTATAACAGGTGCTATACACTTTCTTAGGTAGCAGAATGTGGGCGTGAGGCTTTCGGTTGTGCGGCGTGCGTTCGTTACCTTGTGTAGATTTTTCCTACATACTCTGCTAGGTGATGTGCACATTTTGTCATGGTTTCTGGGGGAAGCCGCAGTCCGCGTCAAAGCTCTTAATTTTATTGGTATCAGTCCTGCACAAAATGCAATAGAGAGTCAAACACTAATTCGTCTGATCACATTGTATTGGTTATCATCCTATTTCGTAAATCACAAAGAAAAATTATTATATATATAAACTTTGGTGACAAATTTATTTCACTACTGTATTTCTAGTTTTGAATGTCAGTTGAAATTTTACCAAAATTAAATGATTGTCCATTATTCGGTTATATAGTTTATCGAATATATATATCGATATATTTAATCAAATTTATCAAAATCGCAATTTAATTATTTTTATTGCCTATCCACACTAGATACTCGTTTTATTTCTGGAAAGTTGATAACCAAATATGCTTCTTGGCGTTATTCTGTAGTAGTTGTCGGTGACTTTTCTGATTATTTCGGATTTTTTAACCTCGGCGTCGTGCTTGCGACATCTATTTTTGTGTTTGTGCCGTTTGGCATGTTGTCGAGTTTAATGGACTTTCGATTGATGCCTTTTACGAATATAGATGATTTATTTTCCGTGTTTAATCACATTTTTCGTGTTAAACCCCAAGATCACTTGTCATTACGCGACTAATGCCCTAATACGCCATTAACAGCCATTTACCAAGATCCTAAGCTCTTGGTTCAAACATAATCTTCAGTTGGATCCAAGTTTCAATGTATAAGTGTTGCACAAATGCGGTCGGCCGAATTCCGATCATATATCTCCAGATATCTGTTCAGATATAGGATTTAGATGAAATACTTTTTGTGATTGGTTCTCATTTCGTGACCTCATGATGCAAATGTTTATTCTAAGTTCGCAGACAATATGTTTTTGTTGACATAATCCCTTTTTTTTTGTTTTGTGTAAAGTGTTGTGCCCAGGGGAAATCGTGTAGCTGTAGTGTAAAGGCCATCCGACTAGAGGTACTTATGAACTTGGTGCTTGTCGTGGGGGGAGAAGCTGATCAGGGCTGCTGGGCGACAAGAAATCAAAAGATGGAGGGAAGCGTGCTTACAGGTGGAGTTCCGGCACGCATGACGATAACAAACTTGAGAAAAGGTAGGTGAGATGGGTGAAAGAGTTGGGGGCCGAAGGTGAGGTCGAGTGGGGGAACATGAGTGTGGTGGATGGAATGGATCAGTGCTACATCAGCCTTGGACCAGGCCGATGTCACCTGTCGGGTGGTCTCACAACTTTCTCCTTATCGCCCGACTCCTAGGCGTCGAGTCGCAGATGTGTGGAGAGAATTGGCCGACGAGGAAAAGTAGTGGGGGGAGTAGGAGTGGCGAGTTGATGGATTGCAGGGTTGGTGAGGTGTTTAGCGCCAAAGGTGGTGAAGTGGTCGGTGAGAGTGGTGATAATTGAGTGGTAGTGGGGAAGGTTGATGGTGGCGAGGACTTGTTCGCGGAAGGATGAGGGTGGTGAAGGATGAGATGCAGGGAGCAGAAGAAGATGTGGGTGGGGGGGATGGAAAGAATGGGTTGTGACATGATACCAGGTTGTGCAGGCATAGGTAATGAGGGGAAGAATGAATGTGTGGAAAATGATGAGACGAATGGCAGGAGGGGTGTCAGAGGAAGGGCAGAGAACAGTAGCAAGGTGGATCATGGCAGTGTGGACAGAGGGGGTGATGGAATCGAGGTGGGAATCAAGTTGACGTGGGAATCGAAGATCACAGCAAGGTAACGGAGTTAGGTTGACCAAGAGATAGGTGGAGTGGCGACCTGGGGAGACTGGAGACCTGAAGGGTATAGTCGGGTGAAGAGGATGGACTTGGCGTGATTGAGCCCGAAAACTGTGTGCATGTATCTGGGTTTGGAGGGAGGAGAGGAGGCAGGTATCGTCGGCATACTNCGTGATTGAGCCCGAAAACTGTGTGCATGTATCTGGGTTTGGAGGGAGGAGAGGAGGCAGGTATCGTCGGCATACTGGATTATGAGGATGGCGGGGATGGGGATTTTGATGTCGGCGATGTGGAGAGCATAGATGAGGGGGCTGAGGGTGGAGCCTTGAGGTACGCTGGTAGGGGATGTGGTTATGGTGGGAGAGAGTGTCCTCCATGCGGACCTAGAAGGAGCGACCCTCCAGGAACGAGCAGAGAAGGCGGTTTTGGTTGAGGGGGAGGATGTCCATGGTGGAGAGACGAGAAATGAGCGGTTGATGGGGGACAGAGGCAAAGGCTCAGGCCAGACCTAGGAGTACCATGCCCATGTGTTGATGCGCGAAAAGCCTGTCACAACAAAGAGTTCCATATGGCCATTCGCATGGGTGGTGAAATGGCGGGCGCGGAAACCAATTTGGTGGTTTGGGAGCATGTTGGAAGCAGAGAGACGGTTACGATGAGGCGATGATGGATGACCTTCTCTGTGACTTTGGAAATAATGGGGAGGAGAGAGATAGGCCGGACGGAAGAGGGGAGGGCTGGATGTTTCCCAGGTTTCGGAATGGGGACTACTATGGCAGTTTTCCAGGAGGAAGGAAAGAGACAACAGAGCAGAATGGCATTGATGAGGTGGGCGAGAAAGATGGTGGCTGTATGTAAAAGGGCGCAGAGAAGTGGGGCTGGAATGGAGTCGGCTCCAGAAGCCACGGAGAGACTGAGGCGGGAGAGAAGGGAAAATATTTCGCTGGGGAATGGCCAGGCGGAAAGAGCGGCGAGCAGGGAGAAGGGGAAGAGTCACGTGATGGAAGAGGGAGGGGGTCGTCCTCATCCTCAGTAGAGTTGGAGGAGGAGAGAGAAGGAAGGGAAATGGAGGCGAATATAGTGTAGTGGAACGCCGAAGGGGCCTCCGATTTCTCGGCGGCCGACTCAGTGGTGGAGGTGGCAGGGATTAGAGGCGAGATGAGGGTAGGGGTGGCTCTAAGGTGCAGGAAATGGGATCAGATGGAGCCATTGGAGGAGGATAGGTATTGGAAGCGCAAAGTCTCCTGGTCTGCCTTCCACTTCCAGACCAACCACCGGCACCAGCCCCGCAGGAGGAGGTACCACCTCCTATCATGCAGGAGGCGGGATGCCTGTAATTGGGCATGGAAGCGGTTCTGTAGGGACAGTGCATGTTGGGTACGAGGAAGGAGGGAGGTGGAGGGAGGGGTGGACGAGCAGAGGCGGAGGAACGGAGAGGAACATGGGAGTTGGTAGAATAAAGTATGACGTCGGTGAGGATTCCGATGTTGCGGTCAATGTTTGCAGGGGAATTGAACGAGGCAGAGAGATCAAGGGAGTCGTGGATTGAGGTTTGGTAGCCAAACCAGTTGGCAGAGCGGAAGTCGAAGTGAGGGAAGTGAGGGAGAGAATGAGTGGGATAATGGAGGAGGCAGATGACAAGAATGTGGTTGGAGGAGCTGGTGGTAACAGTGTGAATATCAGACAAGATGGGGCTGTAAGTGGAGATGGTGAAGTCAAGGGTGGATGGGCGGTGGTTGTGGAGCATGGGGTGGTAAGTGGGGATGGGTGGAGCTGAGAGTAGGAGAGGAAAGCAGTGAGTTGAAGGAGGGAGGTGCTCCAGTGGTTGATGGAAGGGCAACACTAGGAAGGGTGGGAGGCATTGAAGTCCCCAGCCTTGACGATGTGAGCATCGACATGGCCGAGAGTCACAATTGAGTCTGAGGAGACTGTATTTGGAGAGCAAGTAGAGGTAGATGAGTGTGGTGGGGTAGGGGTGGCCATGGAGATGCACAACGACCACCTCAGTCGTGGGTGAAGTAGGAATAGAACAGCGGTGATGATTAATGAAGGATTTCAGGAGGAGGGCACCCCTCCGCCATGACTGACCCGGTCAGCACAGTGGACAGTATACCCTGGTTGTGAGAGTGGGTTGAGTGGGGCGAGCCAGCTTTCAGTGAGGAAGACGACATCGGGCCAGTGAATGTGCAGGGGGGGATTGGAAGTCGGGCAGCTTCGGGTGGAGCGAGCATGTGTTCCAAATGTGGAATCTAAGGGGTTCAGGGGGATCCATCGAAAAATTGCAGGAAAACATTCAGAAGAATGTCCAATTTTTCGGCGGGGGAGCAGGCTTGGGAGAGCTCAGTGAAGGTGGAACGGTTGAGTGCTAGGTAGGAGCGAATGAAGTCAATTACTTTGCGGAGNGAGGGTGGGTCCATGGGTGGTGGTAGCAGGAGCATTGGGCTGTTTTGACTAGTGTTTGACTTTTTATGTGTGGGAGTGGGGTGGAATTGGTGAGCTGTGGTATGATCAGGGGTGGCAGGGGTGACGAAGGTGGCAGAAATGGGGATGGGGCGGCTGGAGTGTCGTTGCAGGAATATAATGTGGTTAGGGCACGTTGGAAAAGTGGCTTTGTGGGGTTCCTCGCATAGGCAGCATCGGGGGCCATCCCTGGATGTGCACTCGCGGGATCAGTGTTCACTGGTGCAGCAGAATCATCGGTGGTGGCGAGTGCAATGGAGTGACGAAAGGCTGAGGCTATGACATCTGTAGTGTGTTTTCGGCAAGGGGGTTGGTGAAGAGGTGCTGTTTCATGAGGAAAAAATTCGTTAAATTTAGCTTGTGCGGGTAATTAGGACAGTTTCTGTAATTCTAAATGGCTTTTCCAATTTTACATTTTGCTTTGTTTGTGGTATAAGCATGAATTTGTTTCTCTCTTTACATAACATTAATACCATTTATTTTTACAATAAATGCCTTGTATCTAATACTTTTTAAATCTTCTCAATTTTATTCCACTACAGTTCAAACAACCGAATCCTATTTTAAACGATTTAAATATTACCACGTTTATATCTAGTATATATACATATATAATAAACAGTGCTATTATTTTTATTATCTTTATTATCTTCTGATAATCCATTTTCAACCCAGACTTTTATTCTTCTCTGGTCACTTAAAAAACTTAACTAAATATATTTTTTTAATTTCAAACAGTACTTATATACCCAATATTTGAATGTTCAAGCCATTTTTAAAACAAAATTGGTTTTCAGTTTTAACTTTCACATTTCAAAATAAATCATGCGTATTTACTTGATACGAAATCATCCACCAGTACCGCCACAATTCAGGTTAAATGTGAGGTTCAAATCGAATTTTTTTCGGCGCCCCGAACACATTGTTGCAACAGCCATATATATAGAACCAGGGTCAATCTCCTTCCTAATCTCCCTGCGTGCTGGTGTCCAACCCCATTGGGTGGTAATGGGCCCCTCACGGGGCCTGATCTANAATAAACAGTGCTATTATTTTTATTATCTTTATTATCTTCTGATAATCCATTTTCAACCCAGACTTTTATTCTTCTTTGGTCACTTAAAAAACTTAACTAAATATATTTTTTTAATTTCAAACAGTACTTATATACCCAATATTTGAATGTTCAAGCCATTTTTAAAACAAAATTGTTTTTCAGTTTTAACTTTCACATTTCAAAATAAATCATGCGTATCTACTTGATACGAAATCATCCACCAGTACCGCCACAATTCAGGTTAAATGTGAGGTTCAAATCGAATTTTTTTCGGCGCCCCGAACACATTGTTGCAACAGCCATATATATAGATCCAGGGCATTGTTGTTGAAACATAAAGGTGCTACGGGGCATTACGAGATGAAGATGGTAAAATAAAGAACAATTCCTTTCATTTTGCGAGCGCGTGCNGATCATTGTTGTTGCACGATAAAGGTGCTACGGGGCATTACGAGATGAAGATGGTAAAATAAAGAACAATTCCTTTCATTTTGCGAGCGCGTGCATCTACCGATGAAATTATAAGAAACACTTCGATTTTCATTAACTGTTTGGAAATCTATAGGGTAGTATCATGACTAGTAAAATTATTTCTCCTGGAACAGTTTTGTTGACAGAAGAACCATTTGTCCATGTTCTGAAATCGAATTTACGAAGCGAGAGGTGTGACTTTTGTTTTGAAAGGTGTGTTAACTTAATTTTCTTATTGACTTACTGTTTTCAAGGGGCTTGCTGCCAGCTGATTTGGGGCCCCAAACCGAATTGGCGGCAAGCCCCAAACTTTGGAGGTTTGTGCGAGGCGGCGTGAGTTCTAATTGTTGTGATCACCGTGAGCGCTTACGCGTAGCCGTTAAAGCACACTTCCATATTTATACATTTACGGGGAAAATATGAAAGTGTTTGTGAGGGTAAGCTGTACAATTTGTAAAGTTTCTTGCTTTACCCACTGCTTTCTTCTAAGGAATCTGTTTGGCAACTTAATTTGAATATATAATTTAAGGTCCCTGCTACATTCCCCCTTCTCTAATGACTGCATTCCCATCTCAGTTTGATTGTCCTGCGTCACAGCCATAGTTCCTTCAGTCCCACATCCACTGCACATCCATTCTTGCTTCAGTTATCCCAGCTCACCCTTTTCCATCCCTGCACAATTTGTGTGATACCAGTTATCATACAGATCACTTTGCACTCCGCTGTGGTGCAGGGCAGGCAAGCTGAAAAAGGAACACAGGATTGGAGGGGGAATGTCTTGAGAGGTGATTGGTTGTCGGAATTATTGAGGGGGAATATTGTAGAAGGAACATAAGGACCAACTTGGGAGGAGGGAAAGGCAAGGTGGAAAGGGTATGTGGAGTTCTTGAACTGGAATGAGAGGGAGATGAACTGTAGGATTGAAGGTCTACAAAATCACCCAATTATCACATTTCACTTATCATGTAAAAGTTTGACATTAACAAGATTTTCTTTATGTGAAGGTATGCGTTATGTTACATGAAACAATCTTGATTGGTCTTGTTGTAAAACAAAATCAAGGTATAGCCAACTTATGTAAACATGTTTTTAGTAACATTATTCATGAAATATGAAGTCATCGTAATCCTGCCCTAAATGCTGAAAGCTGCTGTAAATGCTGCTTAGTGTATTGTTTCCATTCCAACAGCCTTTAAAATTACATATATGCAAGCTTGGTTTCGCATAATGATATGTTTATATATTTTTGTACAAATATCTTAAAATTAATAAATTCTTTATATGTCTAAAATTTATTCTTAAAAGTTTTTGTACTAAAGTATATAATGTAAAAGCTTAAATGTTTTACAGGCTGCACTGTCTACATATGATTGTAATGTGTGTTAGCACTGTCTTTCTTTTTACAAAGTAGTTCAGTCAACCCATCTCAAATGTCCCAGCACAGGCTGTTTGATCATCACAGGAAAAAAAATTATATTTCTGTTTTATTTAATTCTCCTATACATCCATAGGCCAATCCCACTGGCAGAGTATTTTTATCACATGTATTTCATAGAAGGTTGCTGTGTTTGATGTTGGTATCTTGGCACTCAGCAGTTTTGGTGTTCAGAAGCATTTGTTCAAATACGTAGTGATATCTTATTTGTTGGGGCTAGAGTTTTAACTCTGGAGCTTTTTGCTTGCCACTTTCTGGAGTGCTTTTGTGTACATATTTTAATCACTAGGGACAAGATTTTATGGTTTTATTTTTCCTTCAATTATCCTACTTACGTTTGTTTTAAAAATGCAAGATTTCTGTAGTATTGTTTTTATTTCTGTGAATTCTCTATACAGTTAACCATGCATATTTAAACATGTATTCACGTAAAATTTGTAATATGTAGCATTTAAAGGCCTAAACACAGGAAGAACTTTCTAAAGGGACTGAAAAATTTAGGCTTTTTAACCAGGGAAATTTCTCGAAGCTGGACCAATTTGCTTAGTGTTAACAGACCAGTTGCAAAATTGAGTAAACTTACTAAGCAGGAAAAAAATTTTTAATGGTTGTACTGTAATCGAGAGGAAGCACTTTTTTTAATATAAAATAATGAAGACATATATGTATTCAGATTTCATGTTTTCAACTTTCAGGTACAAATGTTGAAATTTGTAGACAATATGCATTCTCTTCGATCAGTATATTACGTCAATATCCAAAATATAATTTTTTTTAGAAGAAACAGTTACTTTTTTTTATTAATAAAATACTTTTGTAAGAATTAATTTTATTTAGTGCCTTATCTTAACTTTTAGTATTATATGGTGTAGTAACATGCATTTTGGTGTTATTGCTATTCACCATATAATTTTGCCTCCCCTAATCACGTGTTTTATTTTTTGTTGCTGTTAAAAATTGAGCATAATTTTAAAAAAAGATTTCTGGTGTAAATATTGAGAAATTATATGTTAGCAATGCATGGTAAGAATCAAGTAACTTGCCTGTCAAAGATTCTAATCAGTCACTGCCTCATTAAACACCTTTATGAGTAGGATCCTGATTTCTGGCTGTTATGAAAATTTAATATGTTGTAAGAAATTTAGAACTGTGGTTTACTGTAAACTTGTGGTGCAGTATTTTTGTTCCATATTTTGAATCATTTTTGTAGAGAATAAAACTGAACACAACTTTTTTTTTTTAGGTGTTCTGTTTCATAAGAAATTTCATTTATTTATTGTGTAGTGTAAATAATTACAGGGCCCCTTCCTGATGCACTCCTTCTAGTCACATTTAAAAGACACTGATTCTGCAGCTGACGGTAACACAAATTAAACTTAGGGTTGCTCAGAAGAGCATCTCTAAGTTGAAGAAATAGAATAGTAAATGAATAGAATGTGTAGTGATTTGCATTGTGAAAATGTAAATTGTAAGGAATACTTTATTGACTTGTGTAGTAATGTTGTAACTGACAGTTTTTTTTTTTGGGTAATTATTAAGTTTAGGGGCTTTTCTGTAAAAATAATAATAATTCACGGAAAATGGTATATTTCCACTCTACTAATGATGCAGAACACGAATATACTAGCGGCATTAACGTCCGACTAATTTCGTAATATGTGCCCACCTAACCTAACAGAACCTAACCCCACAATGGGTGAATCACTATTTTACATTTTTAAACTAACCTAGGAATGTTGGGTTTTACACTAACCTAGGCTTTTTGGATTTTACACTAACCTACGATTGTAGGGTTTTACACTAACCCAGGATAGTAGAATTTTACACTAACCTAGGATGTTTGGGTTTTACACTAAACTNGATTGTAGGGTTTTACACTAACCCAGGATAGTAGAATTTTACACTAACCTAGGATGTTTGGGTTTTACACTAAACTGCGAATGTAGGATTGTAGGGATTTAAAGGAAACGTAAAACACACCAAAAGAATGTAAATTGACTCACCTAGGTAGGGGGCTGGTATAATTCCTCTGACGTTAATAGACGTAAACATATTTCGCAAGTTTTTTTTAAATATGTTCTACTTATTTTAACATTACGCCCTCTTGAATATGAACAAGGTAAGCTGTGCAGAACCCATTAATGCAACTTTTGTTGGTCTAGGACGTTTCGTTCAGAAACGTAAACAAACTGGCTATACTGCTCATTTTGCAATTTTGTTCAATTTTTTTTAAATATTTTGTACTTATTTTAAAGCTATGCCCCTAGTATATTCATGTTCTACGTGATTAGTAGAGTAGAAGTATATCATAATTTTGAATTTCTTTTTGTGTTTTTCAGAAAAGCCCCCAAACTTAATAATTACAGATGAAACAAATGGGAAGTGAGCTTGAAAGGATGATCAAACAGGTGAAGAATATATTCTTAGGGAAGATGGTGGAAGAAGGAAAGGGAAAAGAATGGGGGAAATTGTTTAGGTATGTTAAGGTATTGTGAGGAGAGGAAGGGACCCCTCTGCTGAAAGGTAGGGATGGCAGGACTGCGTAAAATGACCAAGAAAAATTGGAGATGCTGCAAGGCCAGTACTTGTCAGTGTTTGAGATAAAGGAGGATTGGAATAGGGAGGCCAAAAGGGATTGGGGGTTTTTTAGTAAGTTTAAGATGAGGTAGTGGGAGATAACAATGGTAATCAGGGGGTTGAAGAGCAGTAAGGCAGTGGGACCAGACGGGATAGGGAACGCAGTGCTTAAGTTTGGTGGGAGAGAGTTTGTTAAATATTTGGAGGTGTTGTTTAGCAAGTCCTTAGGAGAGGGTAAGTTGCCACAAGGTTGGAAGGACGTGTTGGTGGTCCCAATACACGAGCAGAGGGAGGATAGGGGGAGGCCTGGCAGCTACATACCTGTGAGTCTCACATTGAGTACAGGAAAGGTAATGGAGAGACTGGTGGTTCAGTATGTGGTGAATGTTATGAACAAGAGGAATTGGTTGGAGGAGTCACAACATGGTTTCAGAAAAGGTACTCATATGAGACGCAGCTGGCTGGGCTGTTAGAGGATCTGGTGCAGGCAGTTGATGAGGGGAAGCAGGTAGATGTCTACTTCATAGACTTTGAGAAAGCATTTGATAAGGTGGTAATTATCTAGTTTAGGGGCTTTTCTGAAAAACACAATAAAAATTTAAAATTATGATATATTTCTACTCTACTAATGATGCAGAACACGAATATACTAGGGGCATTAACGTCCGACTAATTTCGTAATAAGTGCCCACCTAACCTAACAAAACCTAACCCCACGATGGGCGAATCACTATTTTACATTTTTAAACTAACCTAGGATTGTTGGGTTTTACACTAACCTATGATGTTAGGGTTTTAAACTAACCTAGGATAGTAGGGTTTTACACTAACCTAGGATGTTTGGGTTTTATACTAACCTAGGATGTTTGGGTTTTACACTAACCTAGGATGTTTGGGTTTTACACTAAAATACGAATGTAGGATTGCAGGGATTTAAAGGAACCGTAAAACACACCAAAAGAATGTAAATTGACTCACCTAGGTAGGGGGCTGGTATAATTCCTCTGACGTTAATAGACACAAACAAACATATTTCGCAAGTTTTTTTTAATATGTTCTACTTATTTTAACACTACGGCCGCTTCAATATCAACTAGGTAAGCTATGCTGAATTCATTAAAACAACTTTTGTTGGCATAAAACGTTTCGTTCATAAACGTAAACAAACTGTCAGAAACAGTCATCTCACAAACTTGTTCAATTTTTTAAAATATGTTGCACTTATTTTAAAGTGATGCCCCTAGTATATTCGTGTTCTGCATCATTAGTAGAGTAGAAATATATCATAATTTTAAATTTTTATTGTGTTTTTCAGAAAAGCCCCTAAACTAGATAATTACCGATAAGGTATTTACAAATTACAAGGAACAAGTTAAAAGTACATACTAATATATTGTCTTGCACAAGTTTAAAAAAGATACATGTGAAATAACTAATATTATTAGTAAACAAAGTGAAATTTACGAAGTACAAGTTACAAGTATTAATAAATTGTGTTGCATATTGTGGCAGTACTGACTAATAATACAAGTGTAGATATACATTGAGTACAGGAAAGGTAATGGAGAGGCTGGTGGTCCAGTATGTGGTGAATGTTATGAACAAGTGGAATTGGTTGGAGGAGTCACAACATGGTTTCAGAAAAGGATACTCATGTGAGATGCAGCTGGCTGGGCTCTTAGAGAGGATCTGGTGCAGGCTGTTGATGAGGGGAAGCAGGTGGATGCCTGCTTCATATACTTTGAGAAAGCATTTGATAAGGTGCCCCATGGGACTTTGATGAAGAAAGTGGATGAGCTCATACCGGACAAGTGGGTAGTGGAATGGATCGAGGACTTCCTCAGGGGACGAAGACAAAGGGTAAAAGTGGGGGAGGCAATATCGGAGGAAGGAGATGTTATGTCAGGGGTGCCGCAGGGAAGCATGCTGGGCCCTCTGTTGTTTACCATAATGGTGAATGACATGGGTTTGAGGATTAGGGGAAAAATAATATTGTTTGCAGATGATTGCATATTGTATGCAATGGTGGGAGGGGGTGAACACTTGCAGGCAGATATTGAGAGGATATGGTTGTGGACCATGGAGAATAAAATTAAGATAAATGTAAGATAAACTAAGGTAGTGAGGTTTACAAGGAAAAAGTCATAAGCAGGGACATGTACAGATGGGAGGAGCAAGAGACAGAAGAAGCAGCAGAGTATAAGTATTTAGGGATTGTAATGCAGGGAAACCTCAAATGGAAAAAACAGTTAGAGAGGGTGGTTGCAAAGGGAACAAAGACTTTGGGTATGTTGGAAAGGGTGCTGAAGGGAGTCAGCGGTGAGGTGTAGGAGAAGGCATATGGCACAATGGTACGGCCGATGTTAGAATATGCGGCAGCAGTATGGGACCCGTACGTGGAGGTGGAGGTGTGAGAGCTAGATAAGGTGCAAAGAAGGGCAGCAAGGTAAGTGGAGAAAACAGGGGTAGGATGGTGATAATGAAGGGAATTATAGGCCATCAGTGATGATGAAAGAAATGGGGTGGAGCTCGTTGAAGGACAGGAGGAAAGTTGAAAGGCTGGTTAGGATGTACAGGATGGGAATGGAGAGGGAGGGTGAGGAAGTTTACGCTGCTAGCTAAGTAAGGGGTATTTAGTGGGAGAGGAAACAACAGTGAGAAGCTGCAGAGGGTGTGGAGGAGAACGGAGCGGAGTAGGCAGTCTATGGTTGGGAGGTCTCTGGGGGAGTGGAATGTGTTGCGGAAGGAATTGGTATCTGTGAGAGGAGTTTGGTCGGGTAAGGGAGAGGTGAGAGAGCTCGCCACCGGGCGGTAGCGTAATTGCGGGTGTTGGTTGTTATTATTANTAGTGGGAGAGGAAACAACAGTGAGAAGCTGCAGAGGGTGTGGAGGAGAACGGAGCGGAGTAGGCAGTCTATGGTTAGGAGGTCTCTGAGGGAGTGGAATGTGTTGCGGAAGGAATTGGTATCTGTGAGAGGAGTGTGGTCGGGTAAGGGAGAGGTGAGAGAGCTCGCCACCGGGCGGTAGCCTAATTGCGGGTGTTGGTTGTTATTATTATAATAAACTTGAAGTGTTTGCTGTATATGTGGTTTTCAAGTTGTAAGGTGTAAAGTGTGGTTAAAATGGGCAAACATGAACAGCAGAGAATATGAAAACTTTGTTCTCGTACTAAAATTAAGGAAAAGAAAGGCGTGCTGTTAGGACAGTTCAGCAATACACTGTCAAGAGAAAATAAGACGACCACGTGGAAAGAAGTCTGCATATATGCAAAATGATTGGAGCAATAACTGCTGACAAGGACCATGCATATCTTCGTCATGTTTGGTTAAATAATGTCCGCAAGGCAACAGTGCTAAGATGTTAATGTTAATTAATTGTATAAAATACTTTTTAACCCATTGACGGCATATGTCTATGTTTGAACATAGTAACCTAACCTATCAATAACATATTCATCCCAAAATGTAATGTATGTGCATCTACATACATGAAGTGATAGGGTAGGTAATGTGTTTGATTATATGCTTCTAAATTAGAGTTAAAGACAATCCATTCAATATGTAGTAATCGCCTTCGCCCCATTAAATGATTGCCGGTTATTATATAATTATTACCAAAACTCTTATATTTGCTGAAATGAATGATAGACTTGCTGTTTTACACATGCGAAATTCCATTGGCTCGTTAAAATTAATTATTTAAAAAAATAGGGTCTCGTGGGAAATGTATTTCAATCGTTTCAGGAAAAACTGGACAATGCCAAAAAAAACCGAAGCTGGAGGAGGTTCTAGTGCTGTAACTGAAAAAGTAGACGAATGTATCAGGGGAATCATAAGGAAGGACAGTCCAGTATTGGAAGGGCTAGGTGTCTCAGACACAATGGAAAACGAAATTGACATTGACGACCCCACAACTTGGTAAATGTAGAAGCAATTGTCGAAGTAGGCCATTCTGAAAAGAATGCAGTTGCTGAACCATTGCAACAACAACAAGATATATCACCAATGGCCCCAAATGAAGGAAATGGGAAAAGGGTAACAAAATGTAGGTAAAATAACAAACATGGTTTTGTGTACATGTTTTTTTACCATGGGAAACAGGCTTTTCCTAAATAAATACAATTAATCTTCTTATATCTGGGGCTTCTAAGAAAGGTAAAAAATAACCATCTGAGGATTAAACTTTTTAAGAAATACCTCAATAAATATAGTAACAGATGAATAGACAAATTCACAAATATGTTATTTTTCTATTCAGACTTTGCATAAAAATCTGTATTGACAAAGTTATTTTAGTATTAAAACAGTAACTTTCACGGCTGCTGTCACGTGAATGCAGAATGCTCTCTCGTTGGTTTGACGTCACTAGTCATACGCCGGTGACCGGCTCCGGCACGTTGCAAACACGCAGCACTAAAATGGAAGGCAACTTTGTGAAAACGCAGTCGGACAATCTGCCACGAGTAGATACCGATATGCTACATTACTTAAATTCCCATTGTTTTGTGTAACCTGAAATAAGAAATGTAAAATTACAAAGGTTGGAATATGTCTCATATCGCACAGTCATGATCTTTAAAGCGACTGCAGGCCTACATCACGTGTTAAAACTTATTTGTTTGTACGTTTTATTGATTTACGTATTATTATTATCATCTGTGTTTATGTTTGCAATTGCTAAGATTCAAATTAGGAAATTAAAATATGGAATAGGTATTACGTTCACAAGAATAACACAATTGTAATAACGGCGACTGCAGTGAGCGTACTGTGTTGTCGCCCGCCATGCTTGATGTCTGTGATAAATTAACTCAATTTTTTAGAAATGAAATGTAATGTTGTGTTGAGACAGAAGGTTACAAATATTTTCTGATTTTAACCCACATTTCAGTATTCATGAAACACTTTTTTTGCTATATAAATGTCATATAACGAGCAGTATAGTCACAATAGGCCTACAGCTAGCACGCTATAGTCGGTTCACAACTGGAAGAAACTTTTGAAAATCAACCTCTGAAAAAACACCCTAGCCGTTATAGTCGGTTCATGACTGGAAGAGACTTTCTTGAAGCCCTGCTAAAGATCTACTTTCAAGCCCATTTCGTATCCTTCTGCCAAAGGGTAAACAAACATTGCCATGCGGCAGTCACATGGCAATGTTTACAT
>NQII01003289.1:158550-189017 GCA_002778355.1 Clitarchus hookeri | reverse complement strand
ATGTTAATGTTGTTGGATGGACTCCTTGAATGTTGACACATTTCATTGCAAAGTATTGTGTCTATAATATATAATCGAAGTGAAAGTTTTTCTACCCAACCCAATCCCCCAGTCAAAATCAAACCTACACACATACATACACACACACACACACACACAGAGAGAGAGATAGGCACGCACACGAAACATCTAATTTTTAATACTCACATTTTGGGTTTATATAATGAAATGTTTTTCGCTTGCATCACATATTCTTTTGTGTGAAATTCTCAAGATTAAAAACTTTACGCTTGTGGAATATCCATTAATAATATATACATTACTTTTATGATGGGTACGTGCATGTACGAACACATGTACACACACACAGTGGAATGTAAACATTGCATGTAAACATTGCCATGTGACTGCCACATGGTAATGTTTGTTTACCCTTTGGCAGAAGGATACAAAATGGGCTTGAAAGTAGATCTTTAGCAGGGCTTCAAGAAAGTCTCTTCCAATCATGAACCGACTATAGTCACTACCCGACACCACTCAACTCCTCGAGCAGCTGCGGGCAGCACACCGCATTGTCGGCCGGCAAAACTGTATTTTCAGCTTTCCACCACGTTTCTAAACACTACATTTAAGGACTCAAATATAGTGTTTAGAAACGAAAAAAATTGTTTAAAAAATTACTTGCTTATCTTATTGTTTCTTATGTTTTGTGTACCTTACATACCTTATATTATTCTGACGTCAAGATAGCTGTGTCTGCACTTTATTTTTAAAGTGTAAAAACTCTACACATAAGCTGGAAATATAGATATGGTAGTTTGAGAAACACTTAATACCTGGAATCAGATTAATTACAGCGAAGAAAATCCATAATAAGAGCTTAAGAATTTGTTTTATTCCCAAAAGCTGTTTTCTTTCTGTTTATTTAAGGGAAAGGGTTATTAAAGTAACACAGCTTACTTGCGTAAAACGCGTAGGCTAATTGGTGTCATTTTGTGGACCTAGTCTCGTAATTTTTTGTAGCGTCCAGTGCCTGAGGAATGGAACATGCGATTTGCGAGAGTACAGCAGCTTCAATAACTATTCCTCAGACTTACCTACAAATAGAATTATCTTACAGCTTGTTAATCCTTATCTAACACCTTGACTACTGCCGTGGATAGAAGCACTGTGGACGACTCAGTCTGGGTTCCTGTGCAATACACTGACTTAGAAAAAAGAAGGGCAAATATGAAAGTAAGATCATCCTTGATAAACCATTTCTAGAAACATGAATTTTAGTTTTTTGAAAATAAAAATTAAGTTGCTATTTAACTTAAATTGTTAGGCTTATGAAAGCTAACTAGAGAAAAATCAAAACAACTTAAATTGATTAGAAATTGCCATGTTTGAAAAATACTGCATAATATAAACCCAACTGTTTGTTGTAAGAGGGACTCTGAGCCCCACCCAAATAATTTGTTTAATTTTCATGGCCTAACATAGTGACATGTTATTATTTAGGCATACAATGTGAATATAGCCTTAATATGAGAGCTGTGCTCTTGAAACAAATGTTAGAGGTAATATTAAATTAATTAAAAAATATCTATACCAAATTTTGTATGCTAGGCCTAACTTGGAATGTATAAACTTACAAAATGTAAAATTTACATTGTGTTTCTAAATTTTTTGTAAACAAATTTATATGCCTTTACTATTATGAAATACGTTAACATATTTTTTTATGCTCACGTCTTCATCACATACGAATTACTAAACGTCTTGTGGTGTGTATTAAACAAATACCATACCGTAATGAAGGTTAGGTGAGATGTAAATCTCTAAGTAGTATAAAATGCTTAGTACTTCTAAACTACTTGATGGATTTTGATGCGGTTTTCAACATAATTTAGAGAATTTTGTGAAGGTTTTGGTGTATAATACATTTATATTTAGTGTAACGATAGTAGAGAAATTTCAAACCATTTGTAATCAAGTCGTCGTAAAAACCGCTTTTAGGGCGCTACCATGGCTTGCGCTGACTAAACCTTAAGAGACACATCAAATTAACGTACTACAGAATTGTAGCTCTCAAAAAGGTCTACAGAAAATCTGCTATAGCATATGTTTATCTTTTAAGGATGACCCACACTAACAATTTTTGTCTTTCAAATTATCGCTGTAAAAACTAAATTGTTACCGTGCGAAGCTGGGCCGGTTCGCTAGTAGTAAATATTAAGAAGTTCAGTGTTAAAACTGCCTTCATAGGGGAAACATAAACACCTTAAATATAATTGTGTACTTCAAAATGGTCTTCCTAAACAGAAAGAACTGATTTTGGCAAAACATCTTCAATGTCTCGCCTAACTGCGTTAAACCACGTGTCCCTGTTTGTTTTGTTTTTTGTAACTAACAAATATTTTATCAGGTGTTTTGCTAGATGTACTAGTACACTGCAGTACAATAAACCATTTCAATGATTTTGGTATACTTTATAGTTTATTTTCTCTTTTCATTACTTCAAACAATTTCTATTTAACCAAATATGCATCACCGTTGAAGTAAACAAACGTGGCGGCCGAGGTTGTATCTGACTTGTGATGTCACGGAGTGAGCAGGCGCGACAGACGCGTTTTGGCGGGCGTTTCAAACTTAAAACTTTCATTAAATCATAACTTTTTCAAAGCTAATTTTTAAATCGTGATATTTTGTAAATACATTTCTAACACATATACGAATGAAAACCAAATGTTAGCAAAAAATGTGCATGTTGCCCATTTAAAGAAAGAAACCTATTTAAAAACACTGCAGATTCTGAAACTAGAGAGAGGAGAGAGAGCGCGCGCTAGCTATCTCTCACTAAATCTTTTGAAATGTTTGCTGTAATGAAAAAGTGTTCCTTTTTTTTAAGTTATGTTTGTAGTGGAGATCCAGTGTATATTAGTATTTAATTATTTGTGTTATTTTTAGAAAATTGTACTCAAACAGTCTCAATAAATGTAGCATGAAAATTTTGCACCACACTTTTAACTTAATTATCATATTAGTATCTTACTCAAGTTCCTGTTATTGTGGTTTCAGAAAAGTTATATGCAGTATGAACAAATGTTTTTCAATGTACTTATTAATTAAGAACTAACTACACAAAAGTAAATTTCATATTTACCTATATTCTAGGAAAACATTAAATGTTGTTTTTTAAAGTTATAACTCGTAGTTAGTAAAAATAATATTGCTGTGGATTTTTACTTTTTTTTTTTTTTATAGCAAGTACACTTCTTAAATTATACATATAAAACACAACCTTGCACCACAAAGACACCTTATTCGTTGAAAAACAAATAATACCACTGACTATTAACCACTGCTTTAATCATTTTTCCATATTTTGGACATAGAGCTTTCTTAAACACAAATGCTGTAATTTACATAATTTGTTCAGTTATTGGTTGTTGCCTCCTTACGACAACAGCATGAGGTGGCCCTTCGTCATTTTCTTGGAATGCATCTTCTTCAACATTGCCAATGTGAGGTAGGCCCATGACTGCATTCAGATCCTCGACTACCTCATCTCACCTTGCTATGTTGCATAGGGCTGAGCAACACTTTACAATGTTGGCAGCAAACTCTGGTTCAACATGTAAATGATTAAGGCAATGAAAATTTTCTTTGAGAATGCCCAATGTGCATTAAATGACATGTCGAGTTGATTTTAGTCAGCTGTCACCAACGTTGCGGGGTCTTCATGTATTGGTGTCATCAGCCAGGTTTTTTAAGCTATATGCAGAGTCCTCTAGTAGAACAGTCTTAGGGAAAACGTTGCCTTGTTCCATTCTTCTATTGAGGCTACTTGTTCGCAGCACTCAAGCGTCATGAATGTTTTCTGGTCAATTTGTGTTAACATAATAAAAATGTAGAGATGCTCCACAAACAAACATGCAGTTCAAAGAGTGGTTTCCCTTTCTGTCAACATATGCATATTCGTTTTGGGAAGGTCCATCGATGGGTATAAGAAATCCATTGACAACTCCAATTACATAGGGAAAATCAACAATATAATAAAAAATGTTAATTTTTTCAGCTAAATTTCCAGGTGATGCAACGACACGTCGAAGAAGATGTACATTTACCGCCTTCACGACTCTTCTAACACTTCTGCAAACACTAGATTCATGGATTCCATGAGCTTGATCGATGACGTGGAATTGGCTTCCAGTACCAAACCAATACAATGTCACCAACAATTGCTGCCTTGGCGTTAATGCTGCACTCTTATTTGTGGGGTGCAAAATTGCATTTCCGAATGCTTGCAAAATGTATTCAGCATTGGCTGGTGACATTCTAAAACATTGATAAAATTGGCTATTCGAACTCAAAATTTATTGTCTTACAGTACCCATTTGCACAGCGTATCCACCAATTCTGGTTCTTCATCGCTGCTTGAGGAAGAATACAATCCATGATTTAACATTTTTTGGTTAAAATAGAAATTTTTTACTGTGTTAAGCTATATTATTCGTACATATCAACAACAATCTCACTTGTAATTGCAAATACCAATCATTAAAGACTGGTAAATATTTTACAAGAAGAGCTTTGTAACTTGTAAAATGATATTTAATGTGCAATTTAATCCAGTGTAATGCACTAATATTATTGGTAAGTTTACTAATAACTTCTAATATTGCTACCACACTTTGTGCAAGACGTATTTACAAACTACAACTTGTTACTTGTTATTGTAACGATTTCTGCATTTAAAGTTATTAGTTTATGTTTCAGTTTATTTTGAGTTGAATGTTTATTTATTTTAAACTTAATGTTAAAGCCCCTACCTTCAGGTATAGCTAGACTTATAATTCAGCACATCACCTCTAACTTTTATTTATTTATTTTGGTTTGTCTACATTTAAGGTATTTTGACAGTTCTATTTCTTTAATTGGTAATTATCCAGTTTAGGGGCTTTCTGTAACCCCCCCCCCCTCCAAAAGTGGTATATTTCCACTCTACTAATTACGCAGAACACGAATATAGTAGGGTCATTAACGTATGACTGATTTTGTAATATGTGCCCACCTAACCTAACCTAACCGAACCTAACCCCATGATAAGTGAATCACTATTTTACATTTTTAAACTAACCTAGATTTTTGGGTTTTAAACTAACCTGGGATTGTTGGGATTTAAACTAACCTAGGATAGTAGGATTTTAAACTAACCTTGGATTGTAGGGTTTTAAACTTACCTAGGTATTTTAGGGTTTTACACTAACCTAGGTATTTTAGGATTTTATGGTTTTACACTAAACTATGAATGTAGGATTTTAGGGATTTAAAGGAACCGTAAAACACACCAAAAGAATATCAATTAACTCACGTATGTAGGCAGCTGGTAGAATTCCTCTGTCAACTGCCAATTCAACCTTACCTCACTCGACGAAACACCATGTTCCACTAACAAGCTACATACGTGAATACAACACCTGAAGCACTCGTTCATAGCAGAATATTACGCACTGAAGCACTCTTTCTTGCTTTCTCCGTTTTAAATCCGCCGGATTAGAACATCATGACAGACGCCAGAAAATCACATTGGCTACTAAGCTGTTTGAAAAATTGTCTGTTAAATCACATGTGATGCATCGCCGTGATGTAACAGTATCTTCAAGCCAATAAGGTGACGGCAGGAATCATGACGTAACCAAACATAATAACGACCGAGGTAAACAAAGCGCCGAACAACTGGTATTGTTAACTATTTTATTTAATACGTTCTACTTATTTTAACATGACCCCCTTCTGAATATGAACTAGGTAAGCTGTGCAGAATCCATTAATACTACTTTTGTTTATGTAGGACGTTTCCTTCATAAAAGCCGCTAAACTGAATAATTACCCTTTAATTTATTTTGCTGTGTGAACTGAGCTCAATTATCTCTAGAAGTGTTAATTATATTGGTCATCGTTTTCTCTTTGCACTTTACCTGGTTTAATCAAGCAGTTTTGCCATGGAGGAATGCATTAATTTACAGAACTTTTAGGACAGTGACGTCTCAGGAAGTGATATTTATCTTGGAATTTCCCGGTTTTAATTAGCATCCTTATGTGAACCCTTTTTATTGAGGACTCTCCATAGATGCCATGGAAAGCGATACGTCGTAACTTTTGTGCTGTAAGATTTCTTTTAAATTTTGCATATACCGCCCATTATATTGCTAGCTAGGAAAGGTGTTAGAGAGGTACCTAGTGTAATTAAATATGCAGGGCATGATAAGAAGAGGCCCAAAATGCATTGCCATATTTTTTTAAGTGCGTCAAACTACGAGAGCTGCCTTCTCGACCAGTACCGTAAGGGTATAGCTTACATTGGGTATGGTTCAGCATTTTTGAAAGAACAGTTACATATGTGCGCTACCATATTTCTGAACTTTGTATTTAAAAATTTTAATTGAAATTTTTAAGAGAGTGCATTTGTAATTTTTAATTATTTTTGCTGATTTAAATGAAGGGCGTAAAATTTGTGTCTAACATTTATCAGAAGCCAGCAGATAGAATCTATAGCTAAATAGCGATGCATTATCATGAACATGGAATCAAGCTTAATTTTTGCATAATTAGTGAGAGTGAAACTTTATTTTCCCACTCAAATTACCAGTTTTACTTGCTGAATTTTGAGAGGTGATTTAGCCTTCAGATCTTTTCAAATATTAATTTTCTATTTGAATGACAGCAATCTTTTTCTATTAGATAGGATTAATATTTCTGTACTTAATAATTTTTACTTTATCCTTTAATTCCTCATTTCTGACACATTTTTATTTTGGCAATAAAACTACAATTACTCATACTGTATATGAATGACTTTGTTTGTGTATTATTGAAAGCAGTTGTAGTATTATATTTCTCAAGGGTTCGTTATGTTTGACAGTTTCATTTTCATACAAATGGTTTGAAAATTTTGTGCCTTGTCTGTTTTTTCATGCAAAAGTCATGTGTACTCACGTAATTTCAAAGCCTTTAATGGTCAATAAGCGACGTTGTAGGAATTTTGCTATGCATCACTCGCACGTCCTACAGATTTCTACATAATTATTAATTTAAAATTCTCTTTTCCTTTCACACTACAAATTTTATTATTTGAGAGTTCACACACCACACAAGTACAACAAAGAGAAGTCCTTTATCTCCTTGAAGAAATTTTGCCGCTCAAAGTGTTGGCCAACAAATGAGAACGGGTGATGAACAATTTTCCCACACGAGAGCTTTATTTTCTGAAAAGTTACCTGCATTTGTTGTGGGAAACAAACGTGAATGAAATGGCTCATTGTGGACGCAATATTTATTGTACATGTTATTGGTATTTAGTGAAACAGATCTCTTAAATGTTAAGTTCTATTTAACACTCATTTTTCCAACTAAAACTGCAATTTAGTTCATTCCCCAGCCGGAGCAATTTTGTATCATATTTTTCTTTGATAAGAGAACAGTCCTGAAGAATTTGCAAACTCAAATGACGAAAGATTAAACTTAAAAAATATGCCAACAAAAATTTAGAAACTTTATTTCATGTGTTTTACACATTTGTATTGCTATGGGCTTGCATAAAAATAAACAGCAAAATAATATTAATATTTTGCTTTAGGGTCTGTAGTAAATTTTTATTCCACAGTAAGCATTTGCAAAAAAAAAATATTACCATGAACAAATCCCATGAGTATGACGAAGGTGGTCACACAGTATCGTCGTAGCCTGACATGTGTCCCATTTGTGTTAATGCGGGTTGTTTGCATGGATGTGCCACAGGGGGACGGCACATTCGACAAGCCTTTGCCCAGCTGGATGAGTTTGTGAGAGGCTGCATCGTTGGCCTCTGAGAGGCAGGTTGGTCATTTTAGTACATTACTCACCACTTTAGCTATTCTGCCTAAACTGTGAGCTGGTGTTCGAAGCATTGGGAGCAGGAGCATGCACACGCCCATTGAGAAGGCTCAGGTCAACCCTGATAGACCACCAGCAGGAAGGATTGTTTCATCATGTGATGGCTGTAAGCACTCTATGGGCATTGCTGCGCACCATACAGGGACATGTCACTGCAGCTGGGATATGCTTGTGTTCAACGATACCATATCCAGGTGGCCAGCAAAGTGGGATCTGTCGTCACTGCATCCCGTATGACATCTACTATTATGACCTGAACATCTCCGAGCACGTGTGACCTGCTAGGAACTGGCAGCTTGGGGATTTGGCAATAAGTGGTGTTCAGCAACGAATCGTGGTTATGTCTGAATACAGACAACTGCCAAATTTAAGTCTGGAGATGTCCTAGCCAGCCCTGTGACCCATACTTCATCACAGAGTAGTACACTGCCCCAACAAGAGGTGTCATGGTGTGGGCTACCATTTCCTATGATTCCCACACCTCACTGGTGGTGATTGAAGGAACCTGGATGGTGCAGCGATACTTCCATGAAATTCTGCAACCATATGCACTCCTCTTCCTGGTGCCACTTGATAACCCCATTTTCCAGCATGATAATGCCCGGCCTCACACAGCACGGGTATCTCTGGCCTGCCTTCGTGATGTCAACATTTTTCCTTGGCCAGCGAGGACGTTTGGGACCAGATTGGATGACAACTTTTGCCAGCAGCACCTACGGCAGATTTGGAGGGTCAGTTACACTACCTGTGGCAGAATCTTCCTCAGGAGAACATGTAATGTCTGTATGCATCCATGCCCAACCGTATTGCCATCTTTCTCTGTGCTATACAGTTGGTCCAACAACATACTAAGTGCATCCTGTAAATGTTGGGTCACCTGCTTGGAGTGATACAATATTTTTTTTTTTTTTGTATACATACTACCATTCTGTGCCTGGACATGCTTGTGTGTCCCTGCAATAGCATCTTCAGGGTGATAATTTTTTTTTGCAAATGAGTATATTATATACTGGGGAATAAAATTTTATTACTGACACTAAAACGACTATATGAAGTAGAGGATACTGCAAACTATACAAAAACTTTGTTTCAGAAGTAAACAAATCCTTGTAATGTAAAGTTGTTAGTGAATTAATTATGGGTTTTTTGATATACAGTACATGCTGGGGATGCAGTTATTTGACATCTGACTGGTCACTCTTACGTGATATTTGGACTAAGTTTCTGGACAACTGAATCTGGCCTTTTTCACCCGTGGGAAACATTGGTGGTGAACTTTGCTGATGGCCTCAGAGCTTTCTCCATATACTTCCATTTCCAGTTATATTCCATCACTTCTCCTCCTTGAGAGTCATTTCACTTTACCCTCTCGAAAAGTAGTGGCCAGTTAATAGCCTTGCCCATGACTGCACTTTTGCTAGTCACGTTATTTATATATTTCCTTGCACAAAATTGACTGAATTGTTAGATTTCAAGTGGTGTCATTCCTCTGTATTTAAAGTCTTTTCATTTAGCACTATAATGAATCCATTTTGGATATGATTTTTACGTAAGTTCCTTGTTGACGTGCTTCTATAAAAAGGTAATAGTGTTTACCGTGATGTAATGTGCATAAGGTTCCAATAGAGTATGTGATTTACATGTTGAATTGTCCAATAGTATTTGACAGCGTGACCCCAGTGAGATAAATTGTAATTATATGACATGCAGGCTTCTAAATTAATATTCCCAATAAACTAGTCTGGAATGAGTCATGCACGATTCTTAAAAATTGTAACATCTTGCATATTTCCACTGGACCAATAGAAAATAATCAGTTAATTGTAAAACATTAATATTTTTCACTAAAAACAAAACTGTGTAAGGAGGAAATATTTTTGTATTCAAAATATGGGGTCCTGTTATTACAGAATAATTGAAAATTTGAAATTACTTTTGGGAAGTAATTCCAAAGGGAGAAAAATAATATTATAAACTACAATTTAACAAAGTTATATAATTCAATGAATTAACGCAGGACAGCGTCTGCCTTCCAGACCGTTTGCCACGCCACTCGTCCACCACATTTACCGGAACCAATGTGCCCTCAGTTCACAGTGCAGTGCCGCGTGCAGTGTAGTGTGAGAGCAAGAGAGTGCAGAGTAGTGCCAACGAGGAAAAAAAAGGGGGGGGGGTGCATTTTGACAGATTTGGCAAATATTAATTATAGAGAAATTTAAGACCAAATAATTAAAAGCAAAAGAAAGAGAGACCAGGTGTGTGGACGCTCAAAGATGTCCCTATAAGCGTTCAGTGCTTTAATTATGTTTATTTGAAAATTCACGTATTTGTCACCTTGGTTGTTTCACCCTTACTTCTTGCCATCCACATTTAAATTGTATTTGTTCATGTGCAGTGTAATATGTATTTATTTATTCCTGCCGCATGCCACCATAGTCCATGCCCTGCGAGCTTGCCAGATTCAGTTACCGTCGAGTGTCTGAAGGGGTCGGCACATGCCACGTCGCACTCCTGGTGCTTTCATGTTTTCGCACCAATCATCTTTAGCTGCAATAGTCTGATGTAACTTACTGGAACCTGTTCTTTTCTGTACCTGGAGACGCCACTCCTTCTTCCCCGGGAATAATATTGCCCAGGGAAGTTTAACACACCAATAATTCATTGTTGTGCACTCTTGTGTACTTTCGCAGTTTTGCCTATGTGGCAGGCCCCAGGCCAGAACCCATGTAAAGTTTTGTGCAAGAGTAATTACACACAAGTTTTCAGATTTTGTGTTTTTCATTTCAAGCACTACCTTTGGGCGTTTCTGGTTCTGCGTCCCCTACAACCCACTTTCACAGTAATTTCATGTAATTTACCTTAATAACCAGCATGCTCAACACTAAGCTTTCATCAGTAAAAGTCGTATGGGTCAGCCAGAATAGTCCCACTTTATTCCGACTTAAGTATCAGACATAGGGAATGTCTGGTTTTTCTGTCTAGAGGGGTTCATTCAACAATTTTACAGAGGGACCGCACACGTCTGGGAGAATGGTCTGCCGTATCCTGAGATCATCATCATCATCATCATCATCAGCAGCAGCAATTGACACCGCCTGCCGACGGTGTCTGGCGCCTAGTCGGGTATCCAACTCCAAACCCACCTAACAATGTTTTTCACTGCCCCTCAAAACCTCCAATAATCCAACACCACCCAGCCAACAGGCGTAAAATTGGCGCCCTTCCGTGGGACCATATCCTACTGAAAACTCTCATTGTTCAACATTTTTCCTACACATTTTAGCAGGCGTTAGAATACATACTGCAAATAGTAACTTATCACTTGTAACTCCTTGTAAGTTAGCCAGAACACGTATGCTGTAAAAATTCTATATCATTTTATGATTAAAATTTCTTCAATTACATTCAATATTGTACTAGTGTTCTACAGAGTATAAGATAAGAAAAACCATAATAAATGTTACAGAAAAACAAAAATTACAATATTACAACAATACATATTTCACAATCCAAACAAAAGGATGTTGTACATCACCTACTCTGTTTAATTTACATTTGGACAACGCAATTCGAGAGTGGAAACAGCTGCTAAATGTAGTAAATATATAAATTGACATTTGTGAGAAGAATTTAGCAATAACACTAATATATGCAGCCCATCAAGCTATTGTATCAGATGATGTAAACATCCTGCAGAGAGCAGTATTTAAACTTCTCAAAATAGTAGACAACTATAATTTTGACATCTCTATAAATAAAACAAAATCCGTGGCATTTCAAGGACTCCAATGCCTAAGAAGTAAATTTGTTATAGATAATAAGATAATTAAACAAATGGATATGTTTATAAATTTTTAGGATGCACAATATCATATAAAAAAGAAGTAGATATAACAAATAAAATTGAAAATCACTCAAACATTTGCAGGACAATTAGGAGAACACTAAGAAATAATGTAAGGAAGGGGACAGTGATAAAATTCTATGACTATGGCAGTTCCAGGAGCATTATATGGTAGCAAAACTTGGACAATAACATATAAAGACAAAAGTAGGTTACAATCAGTGAAGATGAGATTTCTAAGATCAATCATTGGAGTTACAAGAAGAGAGGGACTCAGAAATGAAGATATAAGAAAACAGTTAAACATTAATGATATAAATGGACAGATAACATTACAGGAAAAATTGGCTATAATATGTAGAAAGGATGAAAGATACAAGATATCCCAAGGAAATAATATATTATAAACCAACAGGGAAAAGGAATACCGGATGACCGAAGAAAACATGGTTAGATCAAGACCAATACTTGGAGATTGCAACGAACCATAAAGGCTTAACGCATGAAGAAGAAGAATGAAATAATAGTTCACAGAATGATGTAGTAAATTATATAAAATAATAAAGTATTATATACTTTTTCAGAAACAGCATTGAAATATGCCACAGAAAATAATATGGTTAAGAAATTATTGATTTAAAGCATGGTGGTGTTGATTTGTTTTAATGGCATTCCTATTATTTAAACTTGTTTGACCATTACCAGCTCTTAATTTTGTGTTTTGGGTTTTGCTATTTTGCATTACTTTTGAAGTTGTTGTAAAGGGTTGGTTAACAGTTTTTAAGTATGCTTGCTGTGCAATGAATACAAGTTTTTGTGTAAACTGTATACACATTTGTATGTATGAAAACACGCGTGTAATAAGATTTTGAGTGCTTTGTTACAAAAATTCCAACCCCAAACTAGATGCAAAAATTTTCATCTCTCCGAGCAAATATTGTTCCACACTCCTTGTTTCTTAATTATTTTATTCCTTCCTCAAACATTAAAGTGGTTGCATCATCTGGCACAATACCCACATGTGAAAATCCATGAGAGACTCTGCCGGGCATTGAACCCGGTTTGCCTAGGTGGGAGGCGAGTAGTCTAACCACTACACCACCACAGTCTCTTCTTTGATATCAAATGCTAAAAATAACAGTTCAATAAATTAGGAAGCAATAGAGTTAATGTCATGTGGTTGGCACAGGAATAATTGCAGTGTATTTCACATTCTGAACCAAAATTCCTCCCATGTGCTTTATCTCTTATCTTAATATGTTTTGCTTTCCCAACCTTGAACATGAGTGAGTGGAGGGTACAAAATATCTGAAGTGGTATTGGGGAGTGGGTGAAGGCCATGGCTATGCACGGCTGCTGCCACTTGACATAGAGCGCGCCACACTACAGCCACTGACAAGGTGAAACATGCTTCAGAAATACTGTTGCCATTTTGTATTCAGCGCTAGTTTTTAACTGTCCGCAACTCACATAAAGCTTCAGAGCTCTTGTTTATCATAGTTTCGTAGGCTTCTGAGTTGCACTCAGCTAGCAACTGGCAGTTGAAAAGAGTCTATTTTGTTCTTTTCATGAATTTTTTTTTATAAATAATAGCGATGGTTCTGGTTCTAGCACTTGCAATGTACAATACCGTGGTAACTGAAACTTTAAACTCTTTTTATATAAAAAAATCTATCCATGCATGTGAAAGGGTTTGTGAAAAAACATGGATTACTAACTGTCTGCACCCTGTCTATCCTTCCAGCCAGGCGGGATCTTTAATGAACTGTTGTCTCATTTTGTTGTGTCTTTTGTTGTTATTTTTAATGCAGTTTATTCTTTTAGGAGGAAGCTCATGAAATGCTCTGGCTGTCAATATTCTCACTACTGCAGTCGTGACTGTCAGAGGAAGTCGTGGGTTGATCATAAAATGGAGTGTGCCAACTTAAAGAGGGTCTCGCCCAGAATAGTTCCAGATGCTGCACGAACACTTGCTCGAATATATTTCAAACTGAAAGTAAGTTTTCATAATGGTAAGACAATTATTTGGTCATTTTACATATTCTCAGTAATTCTTGAAATAAAAAAATATTATTTTTGGGAGGTCTTGATAGTTTTCACACATATTATACATGGAGTGACTGATAGTGGCTGATAGTCTCCACACACATTGTTCATACAGGTTGTTCTCCCAAAAACCTAAGTTTGCTTTCATATAGTTGATTGACATTGGTAATACTTAATGTAGTAATAATAGCCCAAACGCATACTGTCCACATTCAACTCTCTCTGTCTCTTATTTTGCGGGACAAATGGAACCAATACTCGTTACAGGTCGCAGTAATAGAATGCCTTTGTGCAGTCTGCGTTGTAGCTGCAGGTGTCCTAGGACATGTTACAGTGCTCTGTGTAACATGTGGGAACAACATAACTTGCAGGTAATTTATTTGCGGGAGTTAAAAGTGAGACATACAGCAACAAAAATATATTATAATGTGGTGTGCATATTGCTTGTAGATGCAACTTCAGAACGAATGATGTGTCACTAGTTTGAAATATGTTGTGCTGGTAACCAAACTACAAGATAAGGGCGGTAGAGGATGCAGGAAAAGGGTCAATAATGATTCTTTAGAGGCATGTTTGGAGGTAAATCTAAGCACCACTTTTCGTGAGCCTGTTTTGTAGTTCAACGTTCAAGTTAGACAATGTTTGACCATCTACACTAAATTGGAAATTTTAAGGGGTGATTGGGAAAGACAAAGACAGTGTGTTAACTGTATGAAAATTTGGAGCATAACAAACATTGGTGATTGAAAAGCTGTAATGAACTGTTAGTGCATCACCACAGTAAGTCTCTACATGATCATATTGTGGCATTTAATAAATGAATCCTGTGTGATGATAACAAGCAAAGTGGGCATTGTTGGATGTTGATGAAATCCCTAAACACTTTACTAAACCAAGGTTGATGCTGCTGAAGGTTTATTTGTGTTTTAAGTGTAGTAAACAGCATTGGCTGTTATTCATTATAAGTGCATTTCTTGTGGTGAAACTATTACTGCTGTCTTGTACCATGCACTTAATTAACTAAATGCATCATTATTTGTGTTAAAACCAGCCATCCTTGGTTAATAGGAAAGTTTTTCTGGTTGTCACAGACAATTCTGAACCCAATAGGGTGATCAAGAATATTGATTTTGTGGGAAGTGCCTTCAGGACTTCCTTGTCTCATGAGTCATGTTTACTTTGGAATGGTATTGATGGTCTTATGATTCATTGGCCAAAATGTGTCACTGCAGACAGAGACTATTTTGAATAATGAAGATGTTTACAAAACTCAGTAGTTATTGCAAGGTGTCAAAACAACTATGTATTTCTAGGCATGCTGATATTTCTACTACAATATAATTTAACCTGTTAATTTTAATTTGCCTCCAGAAAAACCCAGTTTGTTGATTTTGTACATTATTATGTAAATATGTTTATTCTAACAGCCATATATGAAAATTTATTAGACTGCATCCAGCATGGTGTTGAAATATTATGAACTATAGCCAGGTAATCAAGGCTGGCAAGACTTCTGCTAGATACTTCGTAGAACATTTTATTGATGATACAGGAAGCAGTATTTTGTTTTCCTTTCTGGAGTTTGGCCCTGGTATGAGCATTGTCTTGCAATAAGTGCCTCAGTATTATATTTACAAATAAATGTGATATGACAGATATGTGAAGATACAGTTGTGAAGTCCTTTCCTCTAAGGTTAGATTTGCAAGGCATGCTGAAGTAGTAGAGCCTTATATTTATTTGGCAGTTTTATTTGTAATTAAACCTATATTGTGCCACAAGACATATCACTGGTAAATAATTTATGGTTTCATACTGTCATCAATGTAAGTAGGTAGGGCTTTACGTCTCGTCAACAGCGCAGTAATTAGAGATTGAGGAGGTTTCTCAGACATGCAGGAGCGAGTGGAATGGGCCATGGCCTGTAGTAAGGAACCATCCCAGCATTCACCTGGAGTGATTTCGGGGAACCATGGAAAAGTAAAATTAGGATGGCCGGATCCAGATTCTAACCCAGGTTCTACCAAATGTGAACCTGGGTTCAAATCTGGCTCCGACCATCCTAATTTCGGTTTTCATATGTGTGGATTTATGCCAAGATGACTCAGTTGTCTACAATGTACAGTTTGCTGTTCTACTGCAGAATTATTAATAAACTATGGCAATTCCAGAATGATTATGCAATTTTTTTATTCAGTTTTGTGAGGATTCAGTAATGTAATAATTTTTTTTAACAGCATAACAAACATTTTTATTTAACATAGTAATTGCAATTCTGATAGTAGTTATTAAAGATTTAATTACATTCTGAAGAAAGTCAATTCTAAAGTAATTCAATTATGGTGAAAAAAGTAATTTTATAAAATATAACATTTTGTTTTCAGTTAGGTAGCAAATTTTAAATCAGATTTTTTATGACTGTATTTTGAATTCAGTTGTGCGTAAGGGTGAAGCCGGAGGTGGTGTAAGTGAAATCTTTTTGCATCAAACAAGGTTTTTCATATAGTGGTTTTGTTTGTTCTGCTGATCAGCATAGTTAATGTAAACATGTACTTGTTCAGTTGGCACTTTAATCTCAGATTTTCAGACATGAATGGTACATGTAGCATGTTTTTAACATCCAGGATACTAGCTTTTTGGTTATATGAGTGTTCTGTTTTGAATGTGTAGTATTTGTGTATTAGTTACTCAACAGAGAAGTTGTGATCTTTGTTATCAACTATTTGGGTACATTCATAATGTGTTTTTGAAAATGTGTGATCATTTAATTACTTGTAAACATACTGATAATAGAGGGTGTTTTTTTTCTTGAAAACAAGAAAGTTGTTCATTTTATCCAAGTTTGATGCAAATGTTTAGATTATTTTCATTTAATGCATATGTTGTGTGCTGGTTGCCCAGTTTGGGTATCAAGACAGTGGAGGCTTCATGACCTAACCCCTGCAAGGCAACCTGTTGGCAGTAGGTACTGTGTGTAGGGGTGGCAGTGGGACAGTGGTGTTAAAGGTATGCGAGTGGGGAGGAGAGGTTTCATGCTGCCATGAAATTTCACATGAGTGATATAATCATGGTCTCTTTTTCCCTTTCCCTTGTCACATTCCATGCACCAGGGAGAGGGAGAACTGACTATAACCACCTCATTCATTACTCATTAACATTTTTGGCTGTGATCTGGTTAAGGGACTTTATTGCAATAGGAAGATGTAAAGGAAACAGTAGATTGAAATTTCAAGTGATTACAGCATACTCTAACTTGATACTGCAAGGGTGTCTTGGGCCTGAGTGCTATATAGGCAGAGCCTTAGTAGGGACTGTTTATGCTTCGCCTGAGTTTGAGACCAGGGCAGCATGACTAGGTAGTGACATATACTGCACTAACAACAAACTGTTGCCAGTCTCTGATACGGTGAACAGTGGTTTGTAACTTGACCATTGTGTGCGCCTGAATCATGGGTGAGTTCCCTTCTATTCTTGAACTGAACTACGAATGTGTGCCTGTCCCAGTCCTTACCACAGTTCCAGCTCCATCCCTGATGACCACTGCCATTGTCACTGTTGAACTAGGCAGAGAAAAAAGAGAGCTTAGAGATGCCACTCATATTTGACTTACAACTGCAGCTCATCTCTGGACAGCAAGTACATGGCCCACAGCTACCTAGTTTGATCCTCTGGGTTGGAGGGAGTGAACCATGGACCCGATGGGCGAGTTGCTTGCTCCACCCCGGCAAGCAACACAGAACACATTATTCTGCCACAAGAAGTAAACTGTGTTGTAACACATTGATATATTTATATATTTACAGAAATTTATATATTGGATGGCAGTTTGTGTAGTAGGAAGTTAGATGGTGTGATTTTTGGTTGTTTTTTAGTAATACGATGTGCAAAATTCTGAAATCATTGTATTAAAAATAGAATTATTGATAAATGTCTGAGGTGTGTCATGGGAGTTGTATATAAGTAGAAGACTGCTTGTTTTATTTATTGAAAAATAAACTAATAATATTAATTTATTTACAGAGGGGAGGAGATCTGGAGAGGAGGTACTATTCCAAAACTCAGTTCCGCACTTTCAGGGATCTAATGTCTCGTAAGTAATGTATGTTTTAAGAATCATTATCGAGAAAACAACGAATAAGTAAAATGCCAAAAAAGCAAATAGTTGTAGACATTCCACCTTACAGTGAGAAGAAAATTGTGATAACACTTAACACTGTAGAGAGTTTTATTTGTTTTGTTTGCACAAAAGGAAGATTGTGTCTCAGTGTAGTAGACGTGTTGTCTGCGTACCATCCAACTTAAATCACACGATACTTCGCAATAGTGCTCACTAGCCCCTACAAAATATATTACTATATATATTACAAAATATACATATAATAATTTACAGTGTATGGGGTTAGCCGTATGAGCATAGAGATTGGGAAAGTTTTATGAAACATTTTGACCTAAATAAATTATATGAAACAAGAATAATATTATGATTTTTATCTACGTTCTGTCATATTTTATAGCTCATTAAATCATAACACAACTGGTGAGAAAACATAGACAAAACCATTGCACAGAAATTAAACTAGGAAATTTAAAACTAAACCTTTTCTTCTTTACTCAATTAAACAAATTATGTACCGTAATGCTGCCCTTATTATTTTAGTGAAATGTTTGATGTGTTTGTGATTCATTATTTATCAAAGTCATTATGGCAACAGTTACTAATAAAACTCTGTAATTACTAAATTGTAGTTCTTTGGTATGATGAAAAAAATTAGTATAAGTTTTCCTAAAAAACACATGATTGAAATGAAATATTGCAGCTACTTCAGTTGTAGAGCATAAAATTGCACACATAAATTGGCTGCTGCACTAATATAAAATTTAAATCCACAATTCAACATCTTAATTTGGGTGGCTCAAATAATTAAAATATCATAATTCAATCAAGTTTGTGCAAAGAAACAAGAATCGGCAATCATTATCACAGTCAAGTGAGCCGGATAGTTCATACTTCTCTTGCCTGAAGTTCATTGTAGATAAGAGTTGGCGATCTTCTTGCACTCCAAAGTTCATTAAATTCACATAAAATCAGAATTTCCAGAGCATTTACCATGCACACAATACATCAACATTAAAACAATACTTGGGCGGCATAACATTTCAATCAACTTCACCCAAATTAACACAAATAAATATCACCTAATTATAGTTGACCAAATAATATGGCAGTGAACCCAAGCTTCAATTTAGAATTGTTCTTAGGAACAGAACAGAAATATTCCAAACATTCACTCAACATTACATTCAAATGTGCCGCCAAAGCAGTCGCAAAAGAAAACACTTTCATGGAGCTACAAGTTCACAGAGAATTATGGCATGGACAAAATTAACATTACAATTATTACAAATATTCAATAAAATTTAAATAATTTCAATAAAGAAAGCAATTAAGTAATAAAACTAATAAAATTATTGATTTGTGATTTAGGTTCAGCAACAGGGGAGGTAAATAAATAAATAAGCAAACAAACTTAAACAAAACATATTGGTATTGATCAAGTAAAGTAGATAAACTTAATTCTGTAATGAATCCATTACAATGCATCCATTGCTGCTAATTGATACATATTGGAAGTGCTTCTCAAGGAGCTGTAATTCACATGGATAAAACAAAGCTCCTACATCAGTTGATCATTTCTTTTTCGCATTACTATCATCTTCATCCTGATTCTGGAAACATCTTCTGTTATTCCTAGCACCTGAAGATGAATGGCACTGCATCCTTGTTTTCAAAGTATGTTGCCGTATTGTGTTTGTGTGCTCAGAGCTCTTTTATATTGGTCACGAGTGAGTGAGTGAAGAGATTTGGGCAGTTTTTAATATTGAGGTCTTGAGAGCTGATGAGGGTGAAGCGAGGTGAGTGTGGAGCAGCACCAGAATGAAAGGGCAAGGGAAAAGGGAGATCCCTGAGAAAATCCATCGACCTGCGGAATCGTATTGCTCAGGAGATGGAGGAGGCATCAACAGCTAAACTCTCATACACATCAGGTGTTGTCACCTGACTCTTTCAACTCACATTTGTGGCAGGTACACAGCCTTGTAGTAATGACACTCTGTGGTGATATAAATCATGTGGCAGAAATAATAGGTGTTCCTTAGAGGCCCTATGTATAGCATAGTTTAATATTTGTCAGAATGTTTGGTAGGGTATTATTTGAAAATACCCCTAAAACATCTCTTCTGGGTATTTTTATCACTCAAAGTAATACATTCTTGTAAGTTGGTTGGTCAAAATGTCTGTTATAGTGGACAGTGCTGCTGACCATGGTAGCTGAAGTAAGGTGTGTTTTGCTGGTAGTGAGCATGAGGTGGGATTTGAACACATTCATGGTCATATGCAGAATGGTGAGCAGTTGTGGTTAGGTTGCAACACTTTTAAGTGACTGGTCAGCAGACAGCTTCTACCTCGCCACTGCTTAGTGAGGTTGAGGGGGTGTGGGGATCTCCAGCAGGGGACAGAGGTAACAGGGGTTCCTGGGTTGTGACCATTGAAAGTACATGTGGGTGGGAGAAGGTGCTGGTTGCTGTTATTATAGTTAATTTTGGCCCCACTTTTTGCTGTTATATTTTAATCTTGTGCTATATGCCTGAAAAGGGGATGTTTGGGCAATGAAATAGGTGTCGTGCATTGTTAATTGTTCTTGCCCTTAACTCAGTGACTTAACTGTTGGATAGTGTAGTTTGGGGTTCATAATAAAACTCAGCTGTTCACTCAGGCCAGTGGTTCTCCCAGAAGCCATCAGATGTTTGTTGACTTTGCCATCACTGAGATTGAACAAAGGCTCAGGCAAGTGTACCCCAAGTATGAGGATTTCAGGGATTTGTGTGCAGCTTTTAAACTCACTTGTCAGTCTGTATCCACAGACTACACATTCTCAGGTTCTCTAAAATGTGCCTGACTTTGGTTTGTTTTATGGACTTGCCATGCAGTCTGTGCAAATTCACACCTGACCTTGGAAAATTCAGAGTTGTGTTCTGTGTACAAAATATCAAACCAGACAAAATATCCATGACATTGCATTGGCCAGTGCCTGTATCAAGTGTACAGATAATTATCCTTGGGGACGGGCAAGATACAGTGCGTGACTTTGGCTCAGTGATGGTGTCCATCGCTTCTTTGTGCCATGTAATCATCAGCAGGGTTATTAGCAGAAGTGACAGTATGCAAGGCATCCCCATTTCACCTGCAGGCTGAAGTGCCATATAGCCCAAGCTTTAGTCAAAACACCAGCATTTACTAAATTACAATTGGCACAAAACTTTTTGGTCACTGAACATCAACCTGTACCTTGCTGTTCTCCCAACTAACTGGTTCTAAGTAGCCTAGATGGCTGTGTGTTGTTGTAAGTTTTTGCATTGTTCAGGTGGCTACTGTGAGTTGTGCAAAATGTTTATCAGTTGTGCCCTAAAGCTCACAATAAAGCTTATTAAAAAGTTTTTTGTTGGAACAAACTCATTTTGCTGAATAAATAGGTGAAATTCTTATGCATGTATCTTAAGAATGACTGTTTTTTACGGTATTGAAAACACAAAGGATTGACTGTTCAAATAAATGGACAACTATTTTTCAGAATAGTGGATATTCTTAGTTTTTTCTTTGTGACAGTGCTATTTCATTTGTATATTTATCTGAGAAGAATGTCTGTTGTGCTGTAGAGGCATTTGATGACTTACGGAGATTCTGTTTGCTGTTCATTGAACAGAAGATAATTTCTAGCAAATCATCTGCTTCACACCAGCCAGTGTTACTGCCTCATAGTCTGTAGTTGTAGTATCATGAAGAGTTTTGACTAGCTCATCCCCATTTTCCATTCCATGCTTGTGTTAAAGAATGATACTGAGTAAATTGTGTGCTAGTAGTAATTGTTTCTTATAGGTTGTGTTCATATACAAGGTTGGTGGCCTATAAGTTTCAGTTTCTATTCTTTCCTATAAAAAACTGTAAATCCCAGAATTTTGTAAAAATATAAATTTCAATCAAATTTATTCTGTAATTTTAACAAGAACATGTGATTTTGGTGAACATACTATGTCACGAATATGTAAGATAGAAGTGATGTATTTAAGTCAAAACATTGTTTGTATTATATGACAAAAAAAATTTGTCAGGAAATTTGTTAGATATTGTTACAAGTCGCCAGGGGCGTATCCAAGCTCATGAGGGATGTAGGTCTTAATAAAATGGAAAGAGCAAAATTTAATTTCTTAATTAATTTACAATGTTATAAAAATACCTACAATTATTTACATCATTAAACTGCATTTATTTACTATTTCAATTATCATCCCATCAGTGTGCATAATATTGAGTACCAATGTTAAAGTCCTTATTACTGTGTTTATACTAGCTACAGTCACTTAATCCTCACGTATTTATACACATACACCAAAAAATGGCCACTGCCACACATTGAAACCATTCCAAATGTCTGCCACTCACCCATCCAGTCCCACTTTCCCACAGTCCAGCTGGTCAGTCTCTTTCCCCCTCCCCCTTGTGTACCCTTTCTTCCTCCCTCTGCCTTCCCCTTCAACTCTTCTTCTCTCTCTGCCACTCCCTCCCTCTACAACCCCTCTCCCCTTCCCCTTCATTTCCCCTCCACTCCTTACCCACACTCTCCCTCTCTCCCCCTCCTTCTTCCTCTCTTCTCTCTCTCTTATGCCACGCTCGACGCTACGACGTGCTCCAATGGTACAACGTTTGGTTCGGTACTAATGGCCACCCACGACTTCCAACTCTCGACCTATGAGGCACACTGGTGCTTATATAGTTAATTTGGCATGGCAGAGAATGTTCTTCACACCCGGAGTCTTGCTGAGAGGGAAGTGGGGTGATGACCAGAAAGTTTGTTCAATGACTATCCCAAGACATTCAATCCCTCAAGGACAGGACCAGCATGAGTCCCGATAGTCTTATCGCAGCATGCGCAGTGCCTGGTTTGTAAATGTGTGCATTTCTCCAATTATGGTAATGCCCTTGGAGCACTTTACTTTGCACGTCTGAGAGAAAGGGAAAAGAGTGGCTACATGTTACAAAATTTTAACAAGTTTACCAAATATTTGCTTTGCAGAACAGTTTTTGAATATCATAACAAAGAAGAAATTTTAATACCTTCAGTTGCGTGTGACAAAACATTTTACATGGGTTCATAAAATTTCAGCTAAAAATTGTTTGAAAAGTGACTATTTTAATTTTTAAAAATGTTGAACTGGAAAGTTTTTAATGGAGGTAAATTATATAGCAACTGTGCAGATAAAGTTCTTATATAAAATGTGTTTCTTCTGACAATCTGGACACAGAGACTTACATTTTACCTGGATAAGATGTAAAATAAAACCATATTGTTAAAATGGTTGAAATTTTATTGATAAAAGAGATTGCTTTTATTTACAGTGTCAGCCTCATTCCAGAATGAAAATGAGTACGCTGATCAAAATCTAAAAACTCTAGGTGCTGTCAAGATATAATGATCACACACTCATTCAAGGGTTGGTGTTATACCAGTTTTGATATAGAGTTGTGTTTGTTTTTGAGGTTAAATGATTTGTTTACATAATGTTGTGATTTTAATTTGTCTCAGTGTAATTTTTTAAAAATATTAACTGCATATCCTTTTACAGGAGTATGTATTCTTAATTTATGCTACCTAAACCACCCTTCCATTTCATAGGGCATAGTTATTTGTATAAATTTTAATTTAAAGCAATTATATTTAATTCTTATGTACCTAGTAATTTTTAGATTGTTATTTTTTCTCCCCCATTTTTGTGCTTTTTAATTTTTAGTTAGAATTTATTTTTTTTTCATTAGTTTTTGAGTTGTCTCAGTGGTCTTTGAACTATGTTTATTTCTCTGGGTGCTAGATAGGTCAATGACCTTTTTGGAAGGCACTGGCTGTTTGGTGGGACTTTTAAACATTGCAGGTGCTGCCACTACACCAAAATTTATATAAATTAATCTTCTGCATCATCATAACTTTTGGTTATTTATTGTTCCACCAGTTGTAAGTCTAAAATATAGGAGGCAAAGGCAAGTTAAAGAAGAGGCCTGATTACTTAAAGTGTAATTAATTTTGGAGTACAAAGTTTACTACAAGAAGATATTGGCTGAACCAGCCATGTTGACGGTATGATGATGTAGGCCCAAGTGACACCACTGAGGTCTTAGGGTTGGAGGGGCCGATGGAGGTCTGGAAATTTGATTTTAGTGGTAATTCAATTTGCCCTACATGCTACGAGGGTTATTCGGAAAGTAAGGTCCGAATCCCGTAGCTAATCGAATGTCACGCGAACATTGTAACGCGCATGTGCACCGACTCCCGGCATGCCTTGCTCTGTGAAATACGGTCAGTGATTCGGTTTTTGTCAGCAAGGAACGTTTCAGCAGCGGAAGTTCATCGACAGATAAGTCGAGTGTATGGCCCCAATGCGATGAGTGACAGCAAAGTGCGTCAGTGGGTGAGAGCTTTCAAGGACGGACGGGAAAATGTCCATGATGAACCGCGATCAGGCCGACCATCAGTGATCACAGAAGATTTGGTCAAAGCCGCGGACGAAAAGATTTATGAAGACCGGCGATTCACAATTTCACCTTTAGCATTGGAATTTCCGAATGTGGGCAGTTACAGACTGGTTATCCTCACAGGCGGCAGACGTCTATGACTTAGGCATTCAAAAGCTTGTAGAACGTTATGACAAATGTTTAAACAAACATGGAAACTACGTAGAAAAATAAAGGAACATGTAAGAAATTAAATAAAAATAGTTTTTTTGAAAAAATCTGGGATGGTTTATGTTTTATAAGAAATTGGACCTTACTTTCCGAATAACCCTCGTACATGTTTTACAAATTTTGATACCTTCATTGAGTAATTATCTCAGTGGTCTTGAGTTTCGCTTCCGACTAGAGTTACGGTATAAATATGACGCGTGGCACGTACTCACATATACATATATTAAACACGATTTCGCCTCATCTTCGTATCATCACATCACCCCAGGCGGGGTTTGAACCCAGGACGACTTGTTACCGGAGCCTACCAGCATGCCCCTAGGCAAGAGGCACCCACGGACTTTGCAGTCAAAACCGTCTTCACCTTTGTCAGACGCCATGCCACCTCCGCATATGGTAGAAGCCAACCAAGCAGCCCACTGCCTCTAAGCTTGCGGCAGTGATGCAACCTGCATACGAGGAAAACTGCACTTTCAGTCTCCCTCGAGAGATAGCGGCCTTCACCGCTAAGGGAGGAGCTCCAGCCCAAAGACACCCGACTGGCCAAAGGGTCCACAGCCAGCCATCCATTTAGGCGAACGCACAGCCGCATCTCGTCAGATGATACTTAGCATCTCACTCCACCACCTCAGGTGCGGGACCTCTCTGCTACTTAAGACATCTTTCTGTCATCAACCCCCGAAGAAGTCTTCAGCCCCTGTATTACTCACTACCACTCTGGTAGTGATACCAGAGTCCTTTCTGGACAACGGCATTAGAGTTAGTTAGGGTCAATTAGTATTATAGCTACCTAGCTGCATCTGCTCTTGTCTGGTTTAGACCTAGGTCCCATTCATGTGGTATTACCATAGTTTACTTTCTTTTACAGTTCATTGTTAGTTTGGAGTTAGTACGGGCCACCGCGTCTATTCCTCACGGGAATAAACACGTGATCCTACCTAACCTCCGAGTATTCATTTCTAGGGTGACTGTGACTTAAATCCCAAGTAGTCGTCGGCCCACTAAGGAAAAGCAGGAGACCGCGTCATTGCAACTTTCTTTGCCGACACAGTAGGTCCCGGGTGCACATACATCTCAAACACACACACACATTAGACTGCCACCCATACTGTGGATCCGGTACGCCAAGGTACTTGGTGCACACGTACAGAATAGCCACAACCACTAGACACTCAATCCATGAGGCAGCTGGTCAACCAGCCCAGCCAATTCACTCCATCCACCGTGTTGCTATTTTCACCGGAAGGAGTGATGAAAGACTGGTTCTGGAGGTCTGACCTCTTTTGGACTACACCCCTGATGTTATTGAACATTTTGATCAGCCTAATGCTCCATCGAGTACGTTATTTTCGCCAGAAAGAGCAATTGGACTGAATCTGGGTGGCCCAGCCATGACTGGCTTTACACCTAGCTAGGGATCTTTGTCGCCTGCTCATCCTTAGCGTGGCAGACCTTAGTTCCTACCTCTATGCCATTCACCCATAGGAGTGGTGCAAAGCGGAGAGCTAAGAGGGCAGCTACTGCCTCTGAGCCAAGCGTGAACTGCAACTCAGTGCCAACTGCCTTCTGCAGTCTAACCCCACGGGAATGAGCTCAAGCTGCCTGACAACTGGAGAGGCAGCTCAGTTCCCCCAGCTCCCTCTTTCAGCCACCCCACAAGATCACCGGCGAGCTGCAGCCTATTGTCGAGAGATTACGCCAAGGACTTACTATACCACTGGGAATAGATAACCCATGGTTCAGACCCAGCCGGGCCAGCAGCCCTCTGCCGGCTCCAACCAGTACCATCAGCCGCAGCACCATCTTCGCCCAAGGACTGGGCATGAGTTCCAGCCGGCACCAGCGGCCAAGTCAGGAGCTACCCCAGGCCATGCTCAATACAGGTAAACCATGGCTGTGAGCAAACCAGATGTGCTAAGGACCGCACAGCCCACACCAGACTTTGTGCCGTCAAGCCACGTGCCCCAGCTTATATATTGGCCAGGAACCGGTTAGCAGCCAATGAAGTCAATCAGTTAAATAGCCCGTGTCCCTGACCGGCACATTAAAACCTTGACCGAGAGTGACGTCGTCAGCCAACCGACATCTCGCATCAAATGTTTATTTTTATATTTAATCAAGACTGGGAATTAATTTAACTTTAAACTGAGTTGATAATTAGTGCAAATATTTTGAGATTTGATTTGTATTTAATTTTTGTCAGAGCATTTTATTTGTGTGAACTTTGACCCACGTAACTTATTTTAATCTGTGAAGTGAGTTTTCATGTGTAAGGGCAACACATTTTTAATGAACATGTTAATTGGATTTTTTCCTTTTTGAATTACACTCCCTTAATTAAATACTTTAAGGAAGGTAGTATTTTCCAAAACAATAATTCTAAATTAATTTGCAATATACTTTCATATAATTTTATTTTAATCAGTCAGTATGTTTTTTGCACACACTATTTTTTGTTTGACGTGCTCATCCTACACAGTGTATTTGCACTATCATAATATTATATTAAATTTCAATAAAACTATATTTTTGTGTTTTTGTGTAGAGAATAGTGCAAGTATACAATTGATGTGCCCTTTAATTGCAGTGCTATGTTTTGTGTAATTATTCAGTGTTAAAAAGTGATTGTACCCATGTTGATATGTGCACACATTACGTCCAAGGTTTCATATAGTGCTGTAGTTCCGCATGTATTTATCTAATTTATTATTACTCATTGTGCCCAACATGAAACTACAAAGGCAGAGCAGTTTATTAATTTATCAACTTTATTACACCTTTAAAACCTTTTAGTAGTAGCACAGTATATTAACTTATTAGGTTTTTTCGTGAGTTGTGTTCTGTGCACAAAATATCAGGGATAGCAATAGCTTGGTGACAATAGTTAGTTGATAGTATTAGCTTGGTGATGATAATTAGTTAATTGTTAGTAATTATGGAACGGTATAGAGCATTTGACACTATGATTATAGAACTCTTCTGCAAAAAGTTGTCTAAGGTAAATAAATTTTTAGGAGGAGAGAGCTTCAGTGAGGAGAGCAAGTTTTATACAGTGCCAGGTGCACTATGCAATGTAATTAATTTTGTAATGTTGTTTTATGAGGTGTATTTTGTCCTCTGATTCTGGTGTCTGTAGTGATATTCTGCAGAACTGAATAGGCATCTTTAAACTAACGTCAACAGATCTTCGTGTGACATAGATGGTTTCTCTGCTCAAAGATGTGCGTTGCTAGTCAGGGATAGCAATAGCTTGGTGACGATAGTTCTTCGGGCGTGGTTACCGTGATGTCCACGGGCTGAGTTGAAGTCGGAGAAACAAGAAAAGTATTGCCAGCTACGCGTCGTGTCAGTAGAAAAATGTGATTTTTGTGCTATTGTACCGAAATCAAATTTAAACATTGCTTCAAAACACTTCAACGTGCAAAAAAAGTTTTCTTTATTTTCCTAGTGCTTTATGTGGTATATTTTACTGAAATAAAGTGCTCTACCTTTTATGTTGTTCACTAGAACAATAATTATATGGTGGTTTTTTTAAATTTATTTATGGAGTCAACACATTAGAATTGTGTATAGTTCATGTAAACATTAAATGAAGTTCTGTAATAATGTTTATATTGAAATGGGGCAGTAGGATATGCAAACGGAAGAAAGAAGAACCTACAAAGGGCTTTAAAAAGTGTGCATTATACCGTAAACAATCTACATATATTGCAGCAAGCTGGCTCGTTTTCCACTCATTTTAACTAAATCGCAAGTTGTGTAAAAGGTGTGAGTCATCAATATTCGTTCACAAAATCAAGCCAAAAATGTTTAGCAAGTTTGAGTCCAAAAATTCTAAGCATAATAAGTTCTCAACAAAGAGTAATCAAACACCAGGAGAAATCTAAGTCATAATAACACAAGCAAAGTGAGAAAGCAAACGAGTGAGAGCAGGCAGTACAAGCTGTGATGTAGTCTTGTAGCATGTGGAAACATTTGAGGGTCTGAGATTTAGAGGGGAGGTGGTATCTATTTTCAGATATGCACTATGTCGTACAGTTCTCACCAAGAGAAATGCAACATGTAGCAACCAGAAAAGTTTTAATAAATTAATTTTTCATTTGCTTTCCCTTAAATTCTCTACTTTTTCCACCTAAGAAAAATGCTAATTCACCAAAAATTTATACAAACATGTATTAAAAATATTTTTCTTTCTGGTGCATAATGCAAAAATTCATACTCGTACATTCTAAACAGTTATTATTTATGATTTGTTGTGTTCATGCAGTTTTGTATGCAATATTTTTCTAAATTTGACTATGTAAAATAAGATGTTTATTACAAAAATTAATTTATTTGCCATAGTAATGAGTCACTGTTGTATTTGCAGCAATACCAAAGTGTTTAAAGTAAAATACACTTATCGTATAGTTTTGGCACCACTTTACAAGCAAACATGTGTGCTCACACATGTAGAACACATTTCATCAAATAAGTAGGCCTAAGTATTTGTATCTCTCAGCTAAAACAAATAATTAATTTCTGTTCTTCAATTATCAGGATAAAGTAATTCTTCCCCACAATTGTAATTTTTCTGTACAGCTAAAATCTGGTAATAACCTGTCCAATACATTAGGAAGACAAACATATTCAATATTTACATAACATGTCACTTCCTTCAGTGTTATTACTCTGATACAAGAAATTATGGTAGAAATCACTTTACGGATAATAGGAAAGAATTGAACAACATTCCTTTCTTTTGAGTTAATGTTTGTTTTTAAATAGCTGTTTCAAGCTACAATAGCAAGCAGCCTGAGTTTTAGAATAACTGCGAGAAGGAATTACTGGTCTATTAAAACATTTTTTTTCTATTCTTCAAATATCAAACAACAAAAATTGATATTTTAAATCATGAATACAATTTTTTAATGTGTGAAAGGATGTTTAAAAGGTATTTGTTCTTGTGTGTCTCCATTAGATGGAAATGTAAACAAGGAACTAAAATCCTTCTGCTCAAATGTATTATTAGAACAAAAAACAGTAAACAATCAACCACCATTACCACCATTGCTTTTATCTTCCATTATATAAAAGTGGTAATTTGTTGTGTTCCAGTGCTAAATTATTACCATATAACGAAAAATAACGCTGGCGTATGACAGCATCCTTCCAATGAAAACAAACCATCGACTAAAGCTGTGCAGATCCATACATTTTGCAATATCTCAATCCACCGATTTGCCAGTACTAATAGTACAGATCAGCCAATCCTGTGGCAATATAATTAACTTCAAAACAAAGTAAATTATTCCAAATAAATTTAGTTTTATTTTAATCTTTAATAGCTAAATAACTAATAGCAACAGTAGACAAATTTATATTCCTCTAAATTCACATTTACTCGGATAGAGGCAACTATTATTAAATGATTTCGTACAGTAGTAGAAGTCTATAGATTTCTTACTTAGTTAATAATAGGATATGAAATTTCTCAAATTTGAAAAGAAAAGCTTTTATTTGAAAAAATATTAATGAAACACAGCTTAATATACACTCAGTGAAGCAATTAATATGGGATGCTCAAGCTCTAAAAGTACCACACATGCAAGCATGCTCACTTGTTTACTCAGCAAAAGAACATTTCAAATATTTGTCTTAAAACACCAACATTTGGTAACATTGCACACTCTTCTCTTCATTCCTATGCATTAACATCATCATAAGTCCTGACATCTGCTTTTACGTAATAACTAACTGTAAAATCAACAAAAATAATCACTTATATAACAGTGCAGTTGAAGGACGAGCCCCAATTACTCAACTAGGGAGGGCAAGCACAAGTGTAGATACATTCCCTACATGATAAGTATGCAAGGTATTAAGGGGCC
>NQII01003289.1:133889-158540 GCA_002778355.1 Clitarchus hookeri | reverse complement strand
GGGGGGGGGGGGGGAGTGTGAGTTGGAACAATTTTGCATTTTCTATTTTCAGCTAATTTGTACCTCTCTGTCACGTGTAAATATAAATGTCATTTTCCTCACTTTTCAAATACATTGTTTACATTTGAAGTAGATCTTAAGCAGGGCTTTCAAAAGTGCTTAATTTGTCATAAAAAGTACAGGTACAACAATAAAAATGTTAGCATTAAGTCATATACATGTTAGTTTTTGTCATGGCCAGAAATAAATTCAGAATAGAAAGACAAGCCATAATAAAACATAATAATTCACTGAGAATCTGTACCAAGTAACATTTTTCAGTAATTATAAACATAAATATATTAAACATGTAACTATGAAAGGTTTATGAATCAGAAATAATGTTATTCAATTTGCCAATGATGTACACATTATTATTTTAGCAAGACATTATTTCATTAAACTATTTTCAGTTATCTGCTGCCAACATTAAAGCAACCTGTGTTAATGTTGAATTATGTGCATTACTGGACAGTTAATTTTTTTTTCCCCGAAAGTTTATTTCAAAATTGCTTACCTCATGACCTTCCTTGCAAGCACATCTGTTTCACGCTCTGAATACTTTGTTGTGGAGCTGTTACTACAAATACGAGCACTCTTTTGGAAATGTGACCGTGATCATGATCTCTTTCAGTTTTTGTGGCCACTCTAATACACCCTTCTATAAAGAATTAATGCATTACTCCTGTTAACGTTGCAATGTAGGAAGGTGTACTTCTCAAAGTAGATGAGTCACAATGTTTATAGTATTTGTATATGGCATTGCTCTTTCAGCAATAAATGCAGTGTAATTGTCTAATGTGATAAACTGGCATTTTAATGTATTTTACATTATGGCATTCAATTTATTTTCCATTTCTCACTTTGTGTGCTACTTGCTATGGTTGTACTGTTTAGAGAATGGTGCTGCCAGCCCAAGTGCAAATATTCAAAGGAAACATTACCAAATAGTGTAAAATACACAATGTGCAATTTTATATAATTTATCATATGTTAGGATACAAATTTTAAGCACCTGAAAATAATTACTAAACATGCAACACATAGGTAATAAATACTGTATTTTCCCTGCATAAAGGTTGCCCTCGTGCAAGGGTTGTACCTGTATTTCTTCAACCTAAATATATACATTTTTCTCTGTAAAGGTTGTCCTCGCATATGGGTCGCACCAGTATTTGACTTTTTACTAAAGTATTTCCAACTACTGTACATGGCAAATATTTTTCACATGCTAATAAAAGCAGTCACCTGGTTTATTTTTGAGGTTTCACCTGGTTAGCTGAATGCCCAGGCCACAGGCAGCATCTCAAAAGAAGTGACAGTGGATACCAGCAGTTGTCATCTGGCTTGACACTTGATCGTGTTGCTAGTGCAAGAAAACTCCTGACAATGTTTTATTTATAAAAAAACTGACACAGACAAATTTTTTACATACATACTAAACTACACAACAAAATAAAAAGAAAATGGGGTGTGACACTTATGCCAGGTGTGACTCTTACGTAATATGTGAGGTGCACCTCGTATACAAAGTGCGTCTCTTATGCGCGGTGTGACTTATGCAAGGTGCAACTGTTTGCAAGGTGTGACTTATGAGAGTTTTTAGTTCATTTTTGCGTTTGCTATTTTTATGCAGTTGCATCAGGTATCTGCTAATGCTCCGATACCTTAAAATATCAGCATTTTTATATAGCAACCATTTGAAAATGTATGTTTTAAAAATAAAGGTGGACTGCCATAGCTCTACTGGTATGACCAATTCGGTGGTAAGAAAATTAGTATATCCTTAGATGTGTAAGATCTCTATTGGTTAGATGGTGCTATAGAACAAGATGGCATGCAAAAGAGGCTGTGAACAAGCTTGTTTGATGTTTGCAGTAAATATTTTAAATGCCAGCATAGCAAGTTTAGTTTGAATTGGTCTAATGGTTCAGTAGATATGGCATTGTAATTTAAAATATTTACATGGCTGAAATTTTGAAAATAAGTGACTGATATACTGAAATAATACACGTTTAGGGTCACTTACTAAAGCAATACTGATGTGCTAAATTTGTTGGTAATCAGATGAGTAGTACCAGAGATATGATGCAAGAGATCTTCTTTTTCAGGTGGTTCTTTCTGACAAGAGGCTGTAAATAATTTTGCCAGTTTAAACAAGGAAGAAATAATTATGTACTAGGAGATGCAAATATGAATGTAATGAATAATAATTGTAACCAAATATGATGACATGTGTATTTTAATAAGTGCTGTTCTCTTTCAGATTATTCTGATATAAAACAGGATGAACAGAAAATGGAACATTTTGCATCATTATTTGCTGTGCTGACTGAATTTATTGGTGAAGAAATCATGCTAAATTCTGCAGAGCTGATGGGAATTTATGGCAGTGTAAGTAAAAATTTTCTTGCAATTAAAACCGCTTTGTAAATGTTGTATTTATAATTTGATTCTGGCACAATATAGTTACGGTATTGGAACATATGCTTCTCAAACTTTAAAAATGGTATCATGACTTAAAAAGCCTACACACACACAGTCAAATAAAATTGCACAGTTTAGTGAAAACAGTTAGTTTAATGTAAATACAAGTAGAAAAATTTTTTATTATATTTATTTATAATTTTAAATATTAAACTTACAATCACTGGATGATGCATTGTAAAATAAGTGACAGGTTTATGAATTCTGACTGCCAAGTCTTATTTATAAAGTACACTACAGTATAACCGTATTGTTATGAGACCTGGTAATTATAAAAATTTGTTATAATTACAATAAATACTCTTTATACCCATATATGAAAGTGTTACTGAAGTGTGTGCCTCGAGTTTGCAAGGAAATAAACCATCTCTTGTAATGTACCTTGAGTGATATGAATACACTTGTTGCATATATATCATAAAAGGAGTTTACTAGGAGGGATATGTGGTGTGATCCGACTCAGGCTGTTTTTGAACTCTTAGAAAAACTTGTTAACATGTTTACTTCAGTCATCAAATGCAGCAGTAGTTCAACGGATACTGCAAATCAATAGTGAGCAGGCAGCATTTCCAGCTCTTTTATCACATGTGATTGGCCCAGTTGTAGTTGTGGCACATTTAATTAGCAAAAATGAAAGGTGCTGTTCAAAAATATTTGCCACAAAAGTGCAGCATGGGAGTCGAATTTTAAGATTTTGGATGAGCAAATCTTTTACTGATAATATTTTTTGCCATGAAACAGATTGCTGAGAAGAGGAGAGAATGGAATCACAATACATATATTGTATTTGAAGATGATGTCAAAGCTTTCTACAGTGTGTTGAGAAGTAAGCTCTAAGAAATCATGGACAAAGGCAGAATCTGCAAGCATTTAATAGAAGTATAAATAAACCTCTATGACAAGATCAAAATATGTATTCAGAAAAAGTTAGGTGAAGTCGTTTTGGAACATATCAATATGAACGCCCCACAAGGCTGTTCTGTGTTATCTTTATTGTTTAACTTTTACGTTGTAACGTTCGGCCGCTTACACTGCCGAATGTTTACGTTGCCACTGCTAGGTCAAGGTAGAAACACGAGACTCAGTAAATGGACGCTAATTAATTAAGAAAGAAGTTCCACAGTATTTTGTTATATATGTTTATTTAACTATTAAAGTTTCACAGCTCACAGACGAATTTCCAGTATGCAGAGTACGAACCTCTCTTGAGATAAATATAAAAGTACAGCAACAGCGCCACAGTAGTTTACAGGTTATTGTGTCTCAAAACTTGCATCAAAAGAAATATAATATGCGGCTACCTCCCACACCGGCAGAGAAATAAAATAATAAAGTCTAGTGGCCGATGTGGGGGTTACCGTCCTGCCCGACGCGACCTAGACGACCATTGTATGATGCTTCTGATGACTGACGAAACTGCTCGAAGGGTGACTGCCCCAAAATGACGCTTCTAACGGCCCTCGCCGCCAACTGACTCTGAAGCACTGCTCCAACTGCTTGAAGGGCGACAGACAGACGCCTCTTTTGTGCTGCCTATCACCCCCCTCTCCTGAGATAACGGCCTGGCCACGCACGCTCTCCACAATGTTATCATAACTATGCCGCAGGAACTAAAACTGTTGACACCGTCAACATCCAGAGAAACGAACCTCTCGTACAACAAAACTGCGCCGGAGGAACTAAAACTTGTCGATGTTGCCTGAAAATATCTAATTAATTCTGACGCTTCACAAAAACTCCAAAGTTCGAAACGAAAACTGTAGCCGTCATCCTGATAAAACGTAAACTGCAGACGTCCGCCTGATAACCTACAAAAGCACACGTCTGCCGGGTAAACAAACTATAGCACACATCTGCTCGACAAACAAACTACCACGGGAAACGAGCCACCACGGCTTTAAACTTCAAACCCAATAAAAATATTACGAAGCTTTCCAAAGTTTCATACACACAAAAGAATTTTACACCCGTTTCCCGAAAAATTAAGAATATTGCGTCATTACGACATTGACGATAGCATTTGAGAATGGTAGTGGAAATTCAACACCTAGGTTTTCATAATGACATGATTACTGTTAACTTTGTCCCGATACTCATATTTGCTGACTTTCAAGTAATAGTTTTAAGCTCTGAAAATATACTCCAATATATACTCGAATGAGCATTACCTGAATTGTAGAAAATAATGGAGCTGTTCAACTATAAAACTTCAGTGAATAAAAAATATTGAATGGTTTTCTTAGGTCCATTACAAATCCACTGCAAGAAAGCTATTCACAATAAACCAATAAAGCAGATTAACTAATTCAAATTTCTCTGTGGTGCAGTTTCTTTCTATTAAAAAAAAGATATAAAACAGAAAATTGGAAAACTTGTCTGTGAAGCTAGAAAAGAAACTCTACTGGAATGTTATAAGATCTTGACAGTACCAACAAGCCTGTGTTGAGCCGAATCGTGGATTCTCATGAATGACAAAAGCAGAATCCAAGCATTGGAATAGGTATCTTCAATCTGTCATGGGGGTGACAAACAGGAACAGAATACAAAACAAAGATATAAGAAAATAGCTCAATATCTACATTCCAAATGACATATCATATACCACCAAAATTTGAGATCCCATGTGTGGCCTTTATTTAAATAATTACTGCTACCAAGAAATAAAAGTTAAATACATATTCTTGCTGGTTAGAAAAGGACAACAATAATAAATGAATAGTGAAGGAAAATGAATCATAATTTACTTAATATGTATTCCATAGGTGACTGACAACATAAATACGGAGGTAGAAAACACACTAATGTAGCATGAAACATTACACGTAAATTTGTTGGTTGTCAAACTAAACTACATAAGAAGTAAATATAGTTTCAGCAACAGCATTCTGAACACTAGAAAAGTACTAAATTTGGGTGCGCCGTGACACAGGTTGATTTACAGCTGGCCGGCAGGAAGATGAATACGCTCAAGAAGCACTACGCACACTCCAGGAAGCAGGAGGCTGAGCTTCGAGCACTTGCCGCTAGATGGCACAGGCTTATACAAATGGCAGATTTTGAGGTGTTCAGCACTTTGCAACTACATTAAAACCTTGACGTTAGGTGAAAATTTTACCAAGCTTGAAGGACACTGCACAAAAAAAAGGTGTTGCCCGATTGAACAGTAAAGAGAAAATACGCTACGTGTTAAATACACATCCCGTGAGAAACTACGCGTGCAGTTAAACTGCTTGGAAATGCGTCGGAACTTGGGTGAAGTGTAATTCCTGTGAGGATAATAGGCCGGGAAAATGTGAATGTAACAAGGCCCTCAATATGACTAAAAGGATTTAAATCCAACAAATGAAATCCAGTTGAAGTAAAATTATATCCCTAATTAAAATTAAATCAATGTAATGAACTTATTAAAAATTAACCACGAAACGTAAGGAAAAATTTTAAAAAATGAAACGCATGTAGAACAGATGAGCAATGAGCGGTTACCTAAAATGTTATACAAGAATCAACCCAGAAGTTTCTGTAGTGTGGAAAGCCCGAAGAAACAATGCAAAGACCAGCAGTTGCCATCAGAGGTGGTCTGGCCATGTGCCCAATACTAAGAGTGAATGCCTGGGGCGCCAGTTAGCTGCGGTCGATTAACACATGTACAGCATGACGTTCGGCCAGTCTGGCTGGCAGACAGGGATGACAAAATATAGAACTTTGTTTACACTTAGCGACCTGCAGTGCTGCTGGGATCATACTGTAATGATGCAGTATTATAAATTTTCGGGGTATGCGGTTCATTTTCTTTCGTTTAATGGGGTTTCATAATATTTTATCGGGATTCAAAATTAAAGCCTTTGTGGTTCGTTTATCGTTATCGGACATACGTTTAACGTTTATCAGGCATCCAGTTGCCGTTTCAGAAAGTCGTAGTTTTTGTTGAGCGTCATCGTTAGATTAGAAACTTTCTCACTGCGTCATCAGGTTTTGTTAGAGAAGTTTGATTATCTTTTAACTGACGGCGCAGTTAAGCAAGCTACGCAGTTTTGGATAGCGTGCGTGGCGGCCAACGCCAGGCCCTTATCTGAGAAAGGGGGGTGGGGGTAGCCATGAGTGATAAAAACCCTGGACGAATACTCGCCTGCGAGAAATGGTCTAGAACAAGCAACCAGAGAAGACGCATCGGGCGTGACTAACATAACCCACACCGGCAAGCTCCCACTACCGCTAAATCTTTCAACTTTGTTCTTTTTCGGCAAAACCTTAACTGTATTAATTTACTTCCGTCGGTGTGGGAAGTCACTAGGGTGCCAGGAGAGAACAAACGTCCCTCCTGCCTTCGTAACTTCATCTGGCAATGCAAGTTTTTATGACATGAATAATTCGTAAACGACTGTGGCGCTGTTCTGTACTTGTCTGTTTATCTGTGAACCTGTTCGTACTCGGCATACCTGAAGATCGTATGTGAACTGTTTCACTGGATTGGTAAATAAATGTATAGAACAAATAAACCGGAACTTGACTTTTTTTTTAAATATTGAATTGGCTCCATTTTTAAAGAGTTTCATGTTGCTACCACTGAGCTAACCGAGTGGTAATTTCCAGCCGTCAATACCTTGACGTGCGGCATTACAATACTGTACACCTATAATGAACAGACATCTACTGTTGCTAAATAATAATGCATGTGCTGATGCTTGGTTACTGATTTTATTGACCATAGGTGCCACATGGTACATAGCCAAACACTAAATTTGATAGAAGTTTCATGGCCCTTCAAAAATTTCTAATAAAGTTTATGCTACCAGTTCTATGTTTATGGCGCTTGGAATTACCCGAATGTTGTGTCCTGCATGATTTCTGCTGGCTGAGATGCCAATGAATTGGGAACCGGAGGCCACAGGTGCCATACATATACCACTGTGTGCCCGGCCGGGGCCACCATGGCCCTGGCATAACAACCAAATAAATGAGTTTGCCAATGGTGAGGGCACTCAGGGGGCAATGGATGTAGGCAGAAACTTAAGAAATCAGTTGTACAAACAAGAGATGCAAGTCATCACGGAACGCACATCTGTCCCTTACCGCTGCTGTCCCAAGACCAGCAATGTGGCAGCTAGAAGGCAACTCATCAAGGCATCCCTCTTACCAGTACACAAAACACTTAAATCAAAAGCAAAAGTGACACAATCAAACATTAATTCTCTTACATAAAATATTATAAAACAAATTAATTATTTTGCTATGTTAAACATGATTTTCAAAATTAAAAGTGCTTTGAATTATCTTGGCCAAGAAGACAGAGATTAGAGATTATCTTACGTCGGTATCTTTAGGAGTTCGAGAGTATGTTGTAACGTTGCGGATTGTCAGGGGTTATGTTTACCATTAGTCACAGATATAATCATATATGACTGCAGAGTATTTGCTTATGTTGCCAATTTAATATAATTTCCAAGTTCAGCTTTATTATAGGAGTTGAACAAAATACAGTATAATCTTTGGTTATTTTAATCGTTGATTTGCATAGAGATCATGTGTAATTATGTTTAATTAGTTTCTAGATATTCAGTATTATAAATTTGTTTGTTATTTTTCATTTCATCCCTAGAAGGTATTAAGTATTGAATGTTTATTAAACAAATGAACCTAAGAAAATATACTAGTTGTCTGTTGTCTCGCCATCACTGGTTGGTGGAGAAATGTGGCATGGTCAGACAACAGCCAATTGGAGGACAGGGGACAACGTAAGGAAAAAGTAAAATCAAACTTAATTTTCTCTAGCAAATATCTTACCACCACCGTTAAGGACAGACGTGGGAGTTTGAGTGATATTAATTACAAAAAATGATATAATATGGAAGAATATAAATATTGTAATTGTAATTATAATTGCTGAAATATTTTAACTTTAAATTATTTATAGAAAAGAATGATGTATAATGATTTCATTGTTTGGAAAAGAAAAGAAAAAATAATTTATCAAATGTTGTTTGAGAGGATAAAGGAGGGATTTAGAAAAAAAATACGATTTTCTGATTTCTACTGAAATGTTACAACTGGCGACCGATATGTGTGGCTGAAGCACGAACATCAAGATAGTCTAGAACTTCAGCAAAGGGAAGGTACCACACCCTGGAAGCAGATTCTGCTACATTTAAAGACATCATGAGAGCTGAGATGTGGTGCATGTTTGTATGTCATATAGAATAAGGACCTTATGTGTTGTGCAAGTAGTTATCTAACAGATGATGTGTCTGTAAAATTGACTTGTTAAGAATAGATCAGTTGTGTTCTTGTGTTGAAACATGAGTATTTACGTTTGCACAGGCAGACGTTTGTGAGATGGAAACAAAGAAAGTAACTTAATGAGTCATATGAAAAATGTTGTAAACATATATATATATATATATATATATTTTCTAATAAGCTGTTGTATTATAACCTATAGATAATGATTGTGAATTTTCTTAAAATTAAGTGGAAAAAACATGTTGCAACAATTCTAGTAAACCAACGTTTACATTTTTTTTAGGTTTAAACCAAATTTATCAAATTTTGTTTTAAACAGGGTGGGGGGAGGTGTATGTAACTTTGCAGTTTTTGAGGTTTTATTATTATAATTTTGGTTTAGGATTATTTGGTTGTGTTGGCAAGTCATTAATATAATTTTCAGATTAAGATTTAGAGGTTATTGTTCATTAACCCTTAGAGGGTAGTAAGTGTTGCATGTTGCAATTTTAAATTCAGATTTTGAGGTTATTGTTTATTTAATCCTTAGACGATAGTAAGTATTGCAATTTATAAATCACGTGAAACTAAAGAAAAATATCCTGATTGGCTCTCGTTTCACCATTGCTGATTGTATGAGGAGTATGGTGTGGTCAGTTGACAGCCAATCAGAACACAGGTTACAAGAAGTGTGACACAGAAAACTGTCTCCCCTTCCAAAAATACTGTCACCACAGTCGACAATGAACGCGTGTGTGAGNAAGAAGTGTGACACAGAAAACTGTCTCCCCTTCCAAAAATACTGTCACCACAGTCGACAATGAACGCGTGTGTGAGAGTGTGTGCGCGCGTAAAATAATTAAATTTTGACGCAAGCAACTCATCTATAATTGCTGCAAGATGTTTAAATTTTCATCATCGATAATGTAAATAGAGTGATTTGTGTTTATTTGTTTGAGAATACAAATGAAATCAGTTAAAATTGTGAACAGAATTTCAGCATCCTAATTCAAGAGAAATGTTACATGTTCATGACGTTCNGAATGAAATCAGTTAAAATTGTGAACAGAATTTCAGCATCCTAATTCAAGAGAAATGTTACATGTTCATGACGTTCTTTGAGGAATATTTTATAGCACTTGTCATGATTCGCGCATTGTTCACGCCATATTTTCAGGGATGTTGTGTAGCCCGCATATTGGTTTGCGACATGGCTCGCAAAGCGCTTCTCATCATTTCCTATACTCATTACTCAATCCACTGCACAATCGCATTGGCTGATATGTTTTATAAATTTTTGTGAAGTTTTTACAAAGTTTTCCTTGAAGAGGTTAGGATTGAGATTTGTATTATTCAACTTGTTTTGAGATTGGCCATCTTTGTCTGTTGGCATGGATGATTGGTATGGTCGGTTGGTCTTGCTGGTTGGTCTCGTTCATTTTTTTTAGTCAGTTTGGTCTCAACAGGAGTCAGTTTCGGGTGGAGTCAGTTTCAGGTGGTGTTAGTCTTGGGTGGAGTTAGACTGGGGAGAAGCCAGTCTTGAGTCAGATTTTGGTTGAGTCAGTTGTTGGGCAATTTGGTTGCCAGTATAGATGACTGGTAGGGACTTTTGGTATGGTTAGCTATGGGTGAGATGTGGTTAGCTATGAGTGAGATGTTTTGCAAATTTATCCAAATACTTGCAAAGTTAGTTAGTTGGCAGGAAATGGTCTCAGTAGAAGCCAGTCTGAATGCAGTCATTCTTGGGTGGAGTCTACTGTTGGCCAGTACGGTTGGCAGGTCCAATTTGTTGGTTGTCTGGTATGGACAGCTAGTAATGGTCAGTCTGTATTTTAGGTCAGTCTGGTCGGTCAGTTGGTCTGGGCGGCTGGTATAGCCCTTTGGTTTGGTCATCTGTGAGTAAGATGTTTTGAAAAGTTTTTGTGATGTTTTTTCAAAGTTTGGTGTAGATTTTGCAAAGATTTTGCACAAAGAAATTAACTACTAGATTCGTATTAGGTAACTTTTCTCGAGATTGGTCATCATCATCATCATCATCTGTTGGTACAGATGGATGGTGTTATCCATTTTCTAGTCAGTTGGGCAGGAATTGGTATCTGCAGGAGTTAGTCTTGGGTGGAGTCAGTCATTGGCTAGTATTATGGTTGGTCGGTATGGTTGACTGGTCTAGTTGGTTGGCCTGGTCGGCTGGTATGATTCTTTGGTATGGATCTTTTTATATGGTCTGCTAGCAATTGCCTGTCTGTAGGACTGGTGGGCTGGTTGGCATTAGTAGTTATTGTGGTTGGTTGATCTTGATAGTCATTAGACTGGTCGACTAGAGTGGTCGTTTGGTAAGAGCGGTTCATATGGTTGGGTGGTGTTGTTGACTGGTATGATTGGTTCTTATTTTAAGCAGGTATTGTTGCTTGTATTTTTAACTTCTATGGCTGGTTTCCCTGGTTACCTGGTATGGTTGGTTTGTATGACTGGCTAGTATGAGCAGGTCATATGTTGTTTGATATGACTGTTTCAAGTGGTCAGTTGGTATGGATGTCTTGTATGGTTGGTCTGTATGGATGGCTCGTATGGTCCGTTGTATGGCGGGGTGGCATGGTTGAATTATATGGCTGGCTGGTATAGTCTCTTCATATGGTTTGTTGGTATGGTTTTTTTTGTTTGTCTGGTATGGTTGGTTCGTGTGGTCCATCCACTTTTACTGATGTGACTCATTCTACTAGGAGCCTCGAATCCGCTGCTGCTTTGAGAACTTTTCGCTGTTGCATCACGGAGCCTCGAATCGGTTTTGCTCATTTGAGACTTGATCAGGACATTTTTCATTTTTAGAAATTTTTTGATGAAAGAAATGATTTTGTGGAAATCATCAAAACCTGAAGTAAATCTTGGGGTAAAACTGGTAATTTTGTCTTTAACATGGCCGCCCCAGGCCGCCAACAGCAACCCACATTGTGATGTCAACCGAATTGGTAGGCAAGTCCTGAATCTTAATTCAGGAATGCTGCATCCATTGCCCCTATTTTCTGCTACTATCTCCTAATTTTAAAGTTTTCGTAGCACAGTAAGAAATTACTTCAGTTGTCCCAAAATGAAGTGTTGTGGAATATTGGCCTAAGTATAATATATGTACATACAGTATAACCCCATTTGTACATCACCACTGGAACTGGGAGCATGGTTGGAATGCAAGAAAGGTTGGTAATCAGATGAACAGAAATATTATGCAATTTACAATGAAACACTTGTAATATTTAGTATAAAAAAACTCATACAATTAATAAATAAAGTGACTTGTAATAAAATACTCTAGTTATTAAAAAAATAAATTTTAAAATTAAGCTTAAAACTAATAAAAGTATTTAGAAATACACTGCTTAGTAAATAGGTACATCTCGCACACATTAATTATGAAAAAAANTAAAACTAATAAAAGTATTTAGAAATACACTGCTTAGTAAATAGGTACATCTCGCACACATTAATTATGAAAAAAAGGTAATGTTCTTTTGTTTAACAGATGACATTCTAAACTAGGCAGCTATGTCCTTCCATGTTGCTATCCANAAAAAAAGGTAATGTTCTTTTGTTTAACAGATGACATTCTAAACTAGGCAGCTATGTCCTTCCATGTTGCTATCCAGAAAATATTAATATGTGTGGAAAAGAGTTCTATTAAATGCACTGAATAGCCGCATTGAAAACTTGCTTAGCATCCGGAATATTTGTGTAGGAGGTTGGCAGTCTTTATCATAATCTTATTTTTCACCCTTGTATGTCCTCTGGGTTACACCTGCAACGATCTGGCTGTGATCTAGTTAATTTTTTTATACAGTCAACATCACTCTAGTAAGGTGTTCATACATGTTGCTGGTTTGAATATCATCTTGTAAGGTATGCAGATATTTCAGAAATATTAGTGTCTTTTCATCTTGACTTTCATCCTAACTTTGGTGTTTTTCAACTACTGCTGCTGCCAGTCAAAGTTTATGCCAGGATTTTTCAAGTTTTGCAGCTTTCACTTGGTGCCATCTTTCAACAATTGTGTAAATTTAATCTTTGATACAGTAGAATCTCTATACAAAGTACACAAAGTGACTTGAAATAATATACATAATATGGAGAAATATTTTATACTGAACAAGTACAGTCGATTGTCACAATTATGACTCTTTATGGTTCCCAGGAAAATGGTCTCTGCTTTGGAGGAGTCGTTATTTGAATTTGGACTGATTATTAGTCATCCCTGCCTCCTTTATACAAAATTTTCATTAAAATTTTATTTAGACCATTTTTGCACTGCGCTTTAGCAGCAAAATTACATGTTATATTTGTTACATACAGTCTAATGGTTCCCCTGAATTGACTTGTAAGATCAAATTTGACTTATTTTGATTTACTGTTACCCCCAGAAACTCAAAAATTGCATCTGTGTTAAATTGTTTCTAGATCAAAATGTCTCATGTTTTTTTTAATTAATTTTAATATTTTGATGCCTTCTGCGAGAAATTATACTGTAGATGGACATACAGGTCCTCTTCTTGTTGCCAAAAAAAAGCCTGAACACAGCGTACCAAGAAACTTTAGAGTGAAGTGCATTTTTACTGGCCTCATGCAGGAAAATCTGTTTATTATTTAAATGTTATCTTATTATCACAGGTTTATTACCTAGTCCTTCGTGGGACCTTATACACTCTTAATATAAAGGTGGTAAAAGGCAGATTTCCTAATGCAGTTGCAATTAGCGGGGCTCTCTTCGCTGTCAATCTGAACGAGCAGTGTATAAGTACAATGGATGAACCAAATGACCTTGCCAGGAAGGTGGCTATTGTCCATTTCATATAAATAGGGTAAATTTTGACAGATGATGGGACCAACCTACACAATATGTAAACAGTAACTGCTCTCGTATGCAAAGCTGATGAGTTGTTGCAGGATGTTCTTTAAGTTGGCAATCTTGATAATGTTTGTGCAAGAAAAATCACTGAACTGAAGGTTGTAATTTAAAACTTTAGTTACATTTTACCACCTCCCTTCAATTTCAGCTCAGTCCGGGTGGCTACCCAACCAGTGTTCAGAGAACACCCTCGATACCTTACCCAGTGCTCATGTAACTGTTTAAAGTGTGCTGCAGAAACGTGGTGTGACAGGTTGGAATCACGGTGCCCAAGCGTCATGCGACATCACGTTCTCTAAAACCCCTCAAGACGACGTCACATAATCTCACCGCCCTAGACCAAGACAATTTAGAGAACTCTTAATTTTGTTAACACAAGGAATAGATTATTGTGGTATGGGATATTTTATGTAAAAAATTAACAATTTATTGTATTAGTTTTGTTTTTGTTTAAAGTGTTCTCTGTAATGGTCGGAGGGATACCTGCAGAGGTTGCCTTCCGGCCACCATGTTGCCAGTCTTGGAACAGCAGCAGTGAAGAACAGGCGTGAATTCTACAGGGACCTGTGTCTTAAGTTTGCTGAACTGATCTGTTTGTTTGATACGTGACGCATACTTGACGTCACATCACCCCGAGCGGGGTTTGAACCCAGGAAGACTTGCTTGCAGAGCCAACCTGCACACCCCTAGGCAAGGGGCACCCAAGGACACGGCAGCCAAGGCCGTCTATGCCATTATGTCAGATTTCATGTGTCACACTCCTGTGTGCGACAGAAGCCAGCAACGAAGCTCAGAGCTACCCCTAAGCTCCTGCGAGCTTAGGGGTAGCCTCTAAGTGAGGAGCTCCAGCCCAAAGATACCAGACCAGCCAAAGGGAGCCAAAGAACTCGCAGCCGGCCGTCTATATATACCAGCGCGCAGCCCCAAGACGTGAGTTGTAAACTCGGCAGCTCGCTCCACCACCTTGTGTGCTGGAGCTCTCTGCCTATCGCTTTCCTAACAAGAGACCAGCAGCCTACCAGAAGTCTTCCAGACCTTTGCCCAGCGACCCCCGAAGAAGTCTTTGACCTCCCTTACACTCACTACCTCTTTGGTAGTGAACCCTGAACCCCGAGTTCCTTCTGGACATCAGCATTAGTTAGGGTCAGTTTTTGTCATAGCTGCCTAGCGTTTTTCTGCTCTTGTTTAGTTTTGCACCATGTCCCCTTCATCTGGTTTACTATAGCTTGCTTCTGCCGGTTTCAGTACAATTGATAGCTAGGAGATAGTATGGGCCTCTGGAGAATAAACACGTATTCTTACCTAACGTCTTGTGCTTATTCTAGGATGATTGTGACTTCAGACCTCGTAGGCGTCAAAACCACAAAGGAGAAGCAGGAGATCGCATCTGGAAATCTGGATACCCACTTTGCTGAAACTAGTGAAGGACTGCGGGCTACTCTTAACCTGGTGCACGTATGTCACAAAAACATAACCCAGTAGGCTGCCACCCAAACTGTGGACCAGGTACACAAAGGTACCTAGTGCTTACGTACGGTAGAGCCCCGGCCACTAGGAACACACACGATGAAGTGGCTAGACATCCAGATCAGCTAACCCACGCCATCCACAGCATTGTACTTCACTGGTGGGAGTGACAGGACTGATTGTGGGTGGCCTAACCTCTTCTGGTTATACTTTAGCCAGGGAACTAGTCATCTGCTCCTACTTAATGTGGTAGACCGTAGTACCTTTCCGGTATGGCCGTCACCCATAAAAGCAGTGCAAGGAGTAGAGTTAAGAAGGCAGCTACAGCCTCTAAACCTAGTCAGTTGCACTGCAACTCATTGCTGTCTGTCCTTGGCAGCCCCTCCCCATGGAACCGAGCGCAAGCCGCGTAACGACTGGGGAGGCCTCGCTTCCCAGTCCCCACCACCACCTCATTTCAGCCACCCCCAGAAGATCGCCGGCGAACAACACCCGATTGCAGTCTGTCTATAACCGAGCCTACCAGTACCCCCAGGCGGTGCCATCCTGCACTTCCAGTTGCTGCAATCAACCTACCAGACGCCGTTGCCGCCTGCACCAGCGATCAGCCCAGCAGCTGTCCTAGGACAGGGCCTTTGTTCCAGCCAGCAGTCACCGAGCCAGGATCTACCCTGGGTGAGATCCAAGTCAGGTAAAGCGGCACCAGTGCCTCTGACTGCCACTATAGAACCCTTGTCCAACAGTGACGTTATTGCCATTTCTAATAGACATCATGCATCAAGTTTCTGTCTGCATCATAATTAATTTAGGATTTTATTTTTGCTGCCCTCACAAGTGCCCTCACCACTCGCAGACTCAGGTTTCTATTATTTAGGTTTTACGCCACAGCCATGGTGCCCCCGGCCAGGAATATGGTGATAGATAAATGACGTTAACCACCTCCGGCTTTCAATTCATCGGCATCCCGGCCAGCAGAGATAGAACGGAACTCAATTATTATTTTCAAGTGGTTGGGCCACCTTGACCACTCTAGGCAATGACAAGTTGTGCCCAAGAACATGTGGACTGCATTGTGCTAAGAAACTGTCAATGTGGTTGAGAACGGACTGCACTGGACTAAACATGACGCTGAACACCACAGGCAAAAAATCTGCACCCCAATGTGTTCAAAGGGGGATGCAAGGATGCAGCTCTACGAGATAAACTAGATGGTCAAGCTATGTAATGGGCGAAACTGTCCAGGTGAAGCTAATGCGACACTGTGTGCAGAATGTTACAAAGTATGACACGGGGACTGTGCGCGTGATGGGGATTGCACTTCATTCAGCAGCGATGGGACTTACTTCTGTGCAACCTCTACCGCGAACAGCTTAAGGATTGGTGGAGAGCAGAGACAAGTCAGCAGAAGAAAATGCAACAAATTGTAGTGCCATTGCAGAACGTGTGCCATACCACTCCAAGCCCGTGCAGCAAGTACACGCACAGACTTCCGTGACAGAGTCAGTCGAGTCACCGGACCTGATGTGGTTCCCTGAGATAGTAACCTAGCTGGTTGATCAACTGGAAGTGATGTCTGCTAATGTTGCATCCACACTGCAAGTTTTTGGAACAGAGATAGCAGAGGGCACGATACACGTTGCCTTAAAGCATGACATGCAGCTGTACGACCTGGCAAAATTACTGCTGCCTGACTAACCCAAGGCATCGCCACACGCAGCAGATGACCCACCCAATACCATGTGAAGTGCAGAGCAGAGCACAGCCAATGATGAAGTATCTCCTGATGTTGTGATGCCGGACATCGAGATACTGCCACCAACTGCACCTGCCCCGTTCGCACTGCTGGTATTCTGGCCAAAACGTGGGTATGGTGGGTAGAAACGGCCCTCCTCGGATGTCACCACCTCCATTGCCAACCACAAAGACACCGGAGCATCTGCACCGATGCCCACCCAGCACTGATGCCGCGTGATGCAGCAGAACCAGAACGGAAATGCACTGGTCAGCATAGCACTGCCGGACACATCCAACGATCAGTTCACTTCAATGCAAGTTGCCTTCGTGGGTGTCACAATGCCCGCCTGCTGCCCACCAAGGTGCATTTGAGAGTGAAGCGAGGCGGCAGACACATAGCAAGCAGGCAGTGGATGCATTCCATGCACATCCCACTGCTCTAGCTGACAGAGTCACGCCACCAGAGATGCCCAGGATATGCCTGCCATCTCCAACCAACCGTATCTCACCAGGGATGACTCGCCAATGACCTGACTCCAGCCAAACTGCCTGGGACAGCCCAGTGTGTGTGCAATTCGGCCCAAGCAGCCAACCTTATGTCACCATGGCTGCGTGACAGCACTGCGTGATGCTGTCACTATTCTCACCATGAAATGACAGTGTAAACACTGAGAGTGACTATTCCGATTTTGACAAATTTTCTGTTTCTATCAACAGTGTAAACAGAACGTCTACATGTGTCCATTCCTTGAGCATACCATACATCAGGGAGATGTGTCTGCGAGCACTCGTAAGTGACCACACCAGAACTTTTGCTTCACACAGGACTGCAGGACTGTGACATAAGATTTAAGGAGTGTAGTGTCACAACATATCAGGATGGAGGAGTTGCCACAGCCACGCATAGCCGCCTGGCATCTACGTCAACGCTAGGGACAAAACGGACTTGAGGTGACAGTTGGATTGCAAACCCCAGGACTTAAACCATGCAGTCTCTGGCATCACTGTGCCATTCAGTCCACTTCACATTGCATCCTTGCTGTCAGGCCACCTCCATCCGCCAACCATCCACAGTCAAATTCACAGGAAGCCTGCATCGTTGGAGTGCTACGCCACCACCAGTCTCCTGCTGTGGACAGTGCCCTTCACTGTTGCTCTGAACAATCCCTGTAATGGAACCATGTGACCTTTCCAAGGTGAAGGGTGACAAGGATGCAGCTAGTTTGGCCTCCCTCTGGTAGCAGAGTTGCATGTGCACCCTCTTCGGCCCGATCGATACTGCTGCCTCGCCTAGCTTTCCTTTCTCAGCACACACACTAAACTGCACATAGCAACCACGATACAGAGAAACAACAGCTTGTCTTGTAAATGTGCTTGCATCTGGTGTTGTCTGAATATTTTACCAGCAGTTATTAAATATTTAAATATTTTTGTATTTGCTTTTATTAAGTATAGTTGATTGTAGGTGCCTTTTCAGTGTATCTTCTTCAGTAAAATGTAATGTTGTTACATCAACTGTTTCATAAAATATTTTGATCCACCAATTTTGGTGACTGTCTTGAAGAACCGCAAATATATTTTTACATTCCCAAGTTTAAGTTGTTTGGTTTTTTGAAATGTGAATGATGCCACAAATAAATTATTTTATCAGTGGCAGACAAACGTGATTTTAGTGAAGTAATTGCCCAAGGATTGTTATGTAACGGTTCTGGAGATGGAGTTAGGATTACAAACAGTAAATTTGTGTGTTTTGTAAATAATGTATTTCACAATTATTAAAGTGTTTTAAGTGTACATGGCTTAAAAAAATGCCCATTTATTTAGTTTCGTAGTGTAAAAATATCATTTTATTTGATTGAAAATAAGGTTTAACTTCCCTAAAAATGTTTACCTACAGTGGGTGTTTATTACTAGCATCTGTACTGCAACATTTTTTTTTTTATTTATTTAAAAAAAAAGGTTAAAACTATCCAAGTTATAATAATTTTTATTGTAATTTCCATACAAGCAAAATTTTCCACTACTTCTTCAAAACAATGTGAAATTTGAAATGATAATTGTCTCCTAAGAAGAACCGCAACACAATGCCATCTCAAGAAATATGTTAAAACTAAAATCCCCCCTGCCCCTCCCCTACACATCTTACCCTAGGAAACAAAGCCCCAGCTGTAATATCCTAATGTTAAGTACTGGGCTGAAGTTACCTAACACCAGACTTCAGAGCCTGCCATGAAATAAAAGGAAAAGGTGAGAAAAATATTATGTCTAGTGGACTCGTGGAATATTTTTTACAAATATTTGTTTTCTGCATTGGTGTTAAACTGTGTTGGAAAGATGCAAAATTATGGTACTTATGTCTTACAATGAAGATAGTAGTTATGTTTTGATGTTAATCTGTGTTGACATTTTTAGTTCTAGGGAATAATTTTAATCGTAACACGCCTATATTTTAGATTATTATATAGTGAATGAATGTCTTATTTTCTAGGAAATTTTAAACAAAACGTCTCGGCAGCTACATCTTAATCCAATTGCAGCCCCATTTTTATTCTAATTGTGAGGGAAATCTATTTTCATATCTCCAGCACTGAGGAATCATTTTAATCATAACACGCCTACCTTTTATATTATTGTTTCATGAATGAATAATGTCTTATTTTCTAGGAAACTAAAAAAAAATTATTTGACTGCTTCATCTTATGTTGAAACACAGGCCTGTTTTTATGCTAATTTTGATGGTAATTAGTTTCATATCTGCAGTTCTAAGGAATAATTGTAATCGGAACATGCCTTTCTTTCAGATTATTGATTCGTGAATGAATGTCTTATGTTCTATGGGCTGTTCATGGTAAACTGAGCACTATTGAAAGCCCTGCTTAAGATGTACATGTATGTGTATAGTGTAATCTTTCACCATATGTAAAATTAACATTGCAGTGGGCCTGGTCAGTTTATTCATACATTTGTCAAGTAACAACTGTGGAATTATTAGAGTAGTAAACATTTTTACAAATTTGCTAATCGCTAATTCTTACACTTATTTGCATTTTAAAAAAAACAAAGCAAAAAATAATAAATTACATTAGTATTCACAAATATTTATCTAGCAATTTTAATTCTATGTTAAAACATGGAACTACTTTCCCTCCATCATTACCATCTTTACTGGGCGTATATCAGTCAGTGTACCCGTAAATATAAATGCTCATAAGGTTAGTGATGTTTTTCAAAGGTGTATTTAAAAAAATGCTTAATTAACCATGAATAGCCTACCATTTAAAATATTGTTTCATCAACGAATAATGCCTTATTTCCTAGCAAACTCTAAATCAACAATCATGTCGGGCGCAGCGTCTTACGCAGATTCATGGTCCCTTGTTTATGCCAATTGCAACGGTAATGTATGTTCATATCTACAGTTTTGAGTTCTCTTGGACTGTAAATATTCATTTACTCCACCCCCTATCGGATGCAGGAGAATAATTCTAATTTCCCTTCCTTCTCTTGCTGTATCATGCAAATTTTTTAGCTCACATTTTTCTTATCTATGAAAGGCATTTAGCGACATCTTTGTAACTATCCAAGCTAGGAATATTGGTTTCCTACTATCAAATTTTCTGAAAAGAGTTTTTAAAAAAAATACTATGCATCACTTTATTTTTAATACCGCATTAAAGTTTCCACCTCCTTGCAGGAGTTCAGTCCAGTGTTTTAATTATTCTGGGGTAGGCAACTCAGGCATGTAACTTGAGTAACAGCAAGCCAACAGGCACGCGTGAGTAAACGTTGGTGAACTTGATAGAAGGGGCAGACAGTCATGTGTTAGCAAGTGGTGTCTATTTTAAGATTGTTCTTTCTTTTAGAGTTGTAAAGCAGTGGTGAAGAGAATCACAATGGTTAGCGACCAAAATAAATGCAACAAACTTATTTTTCAGCCTATTTCCTTTAAAATGTTCAGTTTTTTAACCAAATTGTTTATGGTTACTCAAAAAAAAAAGGGTCTTTACCTCAAGGGAATTATTATTACCGGGGTTGTTTTTTTGAGAGTTGACTATATTTGGAAATCATTTTTTATGTACAGAAAACCAATAAATTTGTAAAGAGCTTAGTGTAAGAATGAATAAATCTGTATGTTGTGGTTATTGTGTGATTGTAGTTTGTGAACAAATGCAGATGTGCGTTAACAGTTTCAACATTTCGGACCCAGAGATGCTGAGTATTGGATCTGGGATCTATCTGGGAGCGTCAATTGTGGACCACTCATGTGACCCAAATGCAGTGGCTGTCTTCCAGGGAACCAAGATACTCATCAGAGCAGTGAAAGAAATACCATCATTGGACTGGAGCAAAGTAATTGAAAACTCTATAAGTTAGTTTGTGTTATTCATAATAAATGTTACAAATTTGAAAACAGTGAATTGGGAAAATAAATTTTCTGGTATTCCTTTGCTCACTAGGAAAAACTTGACTAAAAATATGCATTTTGTAACATTATCATTTAAAAAATGTTATATATAAAATATATATTATTGGTTTTTAACATAGTGATAAATAACAAACATTTTAGCATTCCACAGTTTAGTTGTGATAATTGTGCTACCAAGTTAGCAGTGTCGTTAAATTTTAAAAGTGTATGAGTTTTTTTATGTTATTTATATTATCACAATTAAATTGCTATATAAATTATTTGTTTTAGTTTATTTGAATCCAATAAATAAAGACATTTATTATCTTGCTTTCATTTTACAGATCTTTATCTCATACATTGACATTATGAATTTTCCACAAGACAGGCAGAAAGAGCTGCAAGCAACATACTATTTCCTATGTGAATGTTCTAGATGTAAAGATGTCAATGAAATGAAGTCAATGTCTGCAATTTTATGCCCAAATACGAAATGTGGAGCACCTGTTCCAGTAACAAATGAGGTGGGTTCATCTGTACTTTGTTGCCATTAAGCTGTAATACATGTGCAATTCATATTATTCAGTTGGCAACAGGGTCAGTTTGACTTGAACATATTGTAGTATAAGATTGTTTATCATAATCTGACAGTTCAGTGTGGTGGATGTACCAATTTTAAGTTTGTTCACCAAGGAAAGCTCAGTAAATGGGAGTACCATGTGAACTTTGGAACTTTCTAGGGAAAAAACCTGTAAAATTATTGCACAGAAAATCTCTGCAAAAACATATGTTCATTCTTATCACATGAAATGTATGTGTAACCAGTAGAAACAATTGATAGTAAATAGAAATATAAAAACTGAAACATACTTTTTCTCAACTTTTAAAATTACGACCTTTCACCATTACAAGGAAAATCGCAGTTATGTTGAAGAAGTCATTATTTGAATTTGGAGAGATTCTGACCCACTCCACACCGCTACTTGCAAAAGTCGCATTAAAATTTTACTTAGGCTGTTTTTGCATTGTTTCGGTAACAAAATTTCATGTTTTATTTGTTAAATAGAATCAAATGGTTCTTGTGAATTGACTTTTAAGATCTATGTGCTTGTGGTATCAAATTTGACTCATTGTGATTGACTGACCCTCAAAAATAAAAAAAATTGCATCCTTGTTCTGTTGTTTTTAGAGTAAAAAAAACGCGTAGTTTTAATGAATTTTTTTTCCTGGGGTCTTTCAAGAGAAATTGATGGACATGACATAACTGTATTTGCCAGCAGGCTATTCAATAGATTATTCAGCCAATCATCTGCTTACTTTTATAATGTCACTGTTCTGCCCAGATTCCAGAGCCCCTACATTTACGGTACATACTGGTGAAGGTGGCGATTGGCGATCAAAACAAACTGTAACATCTGTGGCTGGCTGCTCACAAGTGCCTGCAAAAATAATACATATTTCCATAGCAATTAGCTGTGAATTCAGCAGCAAGCTAACAAACTACTGTAATTGTGCAGTTGTTCATTTTCTTTGTGTGATTTTTCACCTTTCACTGGTTATTTTTCATAGTAAAACCTTCCTATGATGGGTGGCCATGGTCAGTTTTTCGTGTTCAGGGAAGTACTAAAGATGCAAGTAAATTCACTTGTTCCTTAGCAATATGATAACTTATTGCATGAATATCTTTTCCTACAGAACTTAGTTATGTCGAAATCCTATAGAAATCAAAGCTACTGTTAGGCCTTGAACATAGGAATGAGATTTTATATGCTTTGGCATTTGGTTAATTCAAAATTCTGTATAATATCTAATTCAAAATAAAATTTCTCCAAAGTGTGTGTAAAATTCTGTTAATTTATAAATGCTGCAGTAAATATTTTCTTGCTGTGTAACTAAATGAGCATCACAAGCAGCCGCCTTATGTATGTGCATCAGGCATCCGGCAGCTGCTGCGGACGCGGACAGCTCTTTCATGTATATTCTGACCCCAAAAATCTCCAAAAAGCGGACAGCAGACTCCCGGAAAGGAATATTTTCTGAGAAAAGCCTTCTCCCCTCGGTTTGGTTTGCCTTCCACTAACGTCCTTTGTCTCAAATTCCTAGATTTCAATTGCGCCAGACTGTATAAACATGTTTACCTCTTCAGTTTGTTTCCAATTTTCGAGCGATAAACACAGCTCTAATATGCCTCCCCGTGTGCGTTTGACACTTAAAGAAAAAGTGGAAATAATTAAAGCCAGCGAACGTGAAAAACTAAGTGTGTGATACTGCGCTGCAAAATTCAAAATAGGAAAGACTCAGGTGAGTGAGATTATAAAAAATAAATAGGAACTTTTAGATAGATTCAGCAAACACGGAAATGACGAATCCCGTAGATAGTTTCCAAAAACGGCCGGTTTGAGCATTGACGATGCAGTTTTCAAATGGTTTTGCCGTGCTCGGACTGCAAACATTCCACTTTCTGGTCCGATCATTCGAGAAAAGACCTTAGAAGTTGAAAAAAATTTAGGTCAAATGGATTTTAAAGCCTCTGTAGGATGGCTCGACAAATTCAAATCTCGGCATAAGATATCTTATAAAACCTGACGCATTCTGCGTCCCTATATTTTATTCGTCAGAACACAGTCGAGTATCGAGAATGCATCACGACGTTGACCTCAGTCGGAGGNCTGCGTCCCTATATTTTATTCGTCAGAACACAGTCGAGTATCGAGAATGCATCACGACGTTGACCTCAGTCGGAGGACGTCAAGCGGGACGTGCGGCGGGAAGCATCCGAGAAAAGCCAGTCCGACGTCGTCAAACGCAGAGTCCTGCGTGGACCCGGGAAGAAGGAACTTCGAAGCCAGGCGCCGAGACGCCCACCAAGTTCGAGAGCAGTTCCAAGCCGCCAGCCGAGGGAATACAGCGCTGCAGTGTCAGATAAGTAGTTCTACACCAAGTGTGAAGAATCTTCCCCCCCCCCAACGCAAAATCGCCGCGCCAAGTATCACGTAATCTACGTACAGAAAAGGGAGGGAGTTTGTCTCGTGAGTTCATGTACCAGTTAACCTGTTCAAGCAACAATAAAACTCGATTATGTGAACTCACAAATAAAGTGTAATTTATTAGTAAATTGGACCTAGAGACAACAGTGTCGACGTATTCCTACGCCCTATCACTGAGGGCTAGCATCAAGTGCTGGCGCCTCACGCCGCAGAGCAGAATCAATACCTACTTCCAAACTTCAGCATTTGGCAGGTATCAATTTTTGGCGCCCAACTGTGGGGCACTCTGAAGTCTGTATAGATGGAAGAAAGGACAAGCTGAATTACCCGGGATAAAAGGGACCGTGCCCCGACCAAGCAGCTAGCACATTTATGACTTCGAGGGGGTCATAAAATAAAATAAAAATAAAAATACAATTATCCCT
>NQII01003289.1:78888-130271 GCA_002778355.1 Clitarchus hookeri | reverse complement strand
GCGTGGACCCGGGAAGAAGGAACTTCGAAGCCAGGCGTCGAGACGCCCACCAAGTTCGAGAGCAGTTCCAAGCCGCCAGCCGAGGGAAGACAGCGCAGCAGTGTCAGATAAGTAGTTCTACACCAAGTGTGAAGAATCTTCCCCCCCCCCCACGACGCCAGTCGCGGCGTCAAACCATACGTAGCCGACATAGGAAAAGGGGAGGAGAGTTTGTCTCGTGAGTTCATGTACCAGTTAACCTGTTCAAGCAACAATAAAACTTGATTATGTGAACACCCGTATAAAGTGTATGTTATTAGTAAATTGGACCTAGAGACAATAGTGTCGACGTATTTGTACGCCCTATCACTGAGGGCTAGCATCAAGTGCTGGCGCCTCACGCCGCAGAGCAGAATCAATACCTACTTCCAAACTTCAGCATTTGGCAGGTATCAAACCATTAGTGGAGAAGGGGCCTCAGTAGGCATATAAGTAGTACAAAATTGGACAGAGAAGCTTCAACAATATTGCGTTGGTTTTTAACCCAAAAACATTTATAACTGCGATGAGACCGCCTTATTTTTTAGAGCACTTCCGGATAAAACCATGCTGTTGAAAAATGAGCGTTGTCAAGGAGGAAAAGTTTCAAAGGAGCGTTTAACTTTGCTCTTATGCACAAATATACTTGGTGAATTTGAAAACCCTCTGGTCATAGGAAAGGCAAAAAATCCTCTGTGTTTCAAAGGTATCGATATAAATTTGTTGCATGTGGATTGGCATTCTAATTCTAAGGCGTGGATGACCAGAGATGTTATGAACATTTGGTTGACAAAATTGAACAACAAAATGATTCTACAAAATCAAAAAATAATTTTATTTATGGATAACGCAGCCTCCCATCCCAATACAAATTTCAGCAATGTGGAAATTGTATTCCTCCCACCAAATACAACTGCTACATGCCAACCTTTGGACCAAGTGATTATAAAGAACTTCAAAACTCACTATAGAAAGTGTGTTTTTAAGCACCTGTAGGCCAACATGGACAATGCGACATCTTCAAGTGATCTTGCAAATAAAATTAACATCCTGGATGAGATTCACTGGATAACATCCTCCGTGAAAAAATAAGCAAAGAAACTGTGTTACATTGCTTCATAAAGTCGGGATTCGTAAATTCCAGCGATGAAGCCGCAAATCCACAAGATGTTGATGAAGATGGAGAACTTCAAGACCTGCTAACATCATACGACCCGACGAGCAAAACAACGTATGCCGACATTGATGGAAGTCTGGTCACAGAAAATAATTCTCTGAATGTTGCAGATCTTATTCGTGAAGGCTATCATACAGTTATACGTACACATATGTAATAATGTTTTTGTCTTTAAAAAAAATTAATTTTTCATTTGTTTACATTCCAGAGGAAAGCTTAAGTGACGAAGAAATTTTACGAGAGTCAGAAGTGGAGGACGATGATCCACCGATGAAGGCTGAAGAAGTTTTGATACAAATTAAGCGGGTCAAAAAAAATTTTATTTCAAACAGTGACGCTGAGGGACTCGACTTAGCATTGAGGATTCAGTCAAATGTTGAAAATAAAATTCTTATTAAAAGAAAAAATCAATCAAAAATAACAGACTTTTTTAAGTGTTGATTTCTGTCATAAATTGTATTGCTTCATAAATATTTTAAATTGTTTCTATACATTTTTAAGGTAATTTACGTATGTAATACTGCATACAGTACGTAGTTGTTTTCTGTGCTCCGTGTTGTGAAATAAATTGCCTTTTGCACGTAAATATGTACATAATTTATTATTTACCTATGGCACATCTTGTATGTATGTATGTATGTACAATTTAAAACATTATTTTCATTTTTCTCCCAAAAGCAGACACTTGTATATAGCGGACAATATTTCATTCCCCAAGGGTGTCCGTTATAGGGAAGTTTCACTGTACATGTAAAACAGATGAATATTTTTTGTTGAGTGTAATAATAACATACTAAACATTCACGCCATATCTAGGTGCTCGACAACTAGCAAATACAGCATTTGCAACTATTGAGCGAGGGTGGTGATTGTAGTCTGCTGCTTGTGTTACAAAACCTTAAAGTTAACAATGTCAAAAATAGTTACTGTTTTTAATTTTGCCCAGGAGTTTGAAAGTGAATTTTTTTACCAACCAGAGGGCAAAACTGCGGGAAAATACGGGCCTAAACACTGCAGTGCCATATGCACAGTGATTTAGTGATTATGGAGGACATATAACTTAAAAGACAACTGCATTGGAAGCAAATTTGTGTAATTTTCATATTGCCGAGAAAACAAAAACAAATAGGTTTCTGCCACTTCTTTCTAGAAACATTTTTACTATGTAAAGAGTATTTTTATTTTATCAATAGTAAATTATTTGCTAGTAAATGTTCTTGGGTAATTTTTAATGTCTTGATAAAGTACAAGATTTATCACACAAAAATTACTGTGATGTGACAATGTGTGTTACATGACAAGTGCGCTCTCGTAACGTTGTCCTTTCATCGTTATCGTTAAGTTGTTTTTGAAGGTTTTCCACTTAAATATGTACTGATTAAAATAATGAATTACAAATTCCATTTTATTTACCGTAAAAGTGGGGCCCTGGTGATAACATCTGGCCACACGTGCACTTTTTCAACAGTTCTGAAGGTAGTCCTGTATGCAACTGTTTCCATGGCAATAGGGAGAGTGCAAATAAGCTATTCTTAGTTGGTGGCTTCCCAATTGGAGACGGTGGTAGAAAGGGAGTGAGAAAGAAACGACGAGCAGGCACATTACGGAAAAAGGTACAGAGACGTTGCTGGCAGAAACGTGTACAATAATTTCTGTAGAGTTTCAGAAAATACTATTTCCGTCTCACTTCTGAAAGTCTGCTTTAAAGAAAGGTCAAAATTTAAGTGAGAGTAAGCACATATTTGACGTTGATGAAAGGTTAGGGCATGAAATACATGGCAAGTGCGTGAGGGAAAAGAATGCATCCAACCTCCCTACGTCAAGTATTGCATTTTTTTAAATTGAAAATCAGGCAGTGAAAGTATTAGTGCTAAGTATAATTTTTTTTATTTATTTAAGTGCAGATTGGCAGTGAAAGTGTTAGTGCCAAGTATAATTCTTTTTATTTAAGTGCAGATTGATTTAACAGAAACATTGGGACAGGCTATAGTGAATGCAAAGCAGGTCTGTTAAAGTGTCGCAAACATATTGCTGCATTGTGTTTCCTAATCAATTTCAAGAGAGGCACATCCAAGTCAATCATTGAGCAGCAATGGGGAAAAGAAAATTTTGTTCTCAAAAGTTTGTATTCAAAGGTTAGTGTGTTTAGAAATATTCTAACCCAAGGTTGCACATACTGAAAATATGATTTGACACAATTAAGCTGTATTAACAAGTAAAATATGTTTACTGCACTTTCAGTAAGATGTTGAAAGCAGATTGCGAGAGTGAAAATTTCGTAATAGCAGATTGCGAGAGTAAACATTTTGTAATAGTAGATTCAATTGTACAAAAAGTAATAGATGGTGCTGTAGATAAAAAATTTTAATTAAATACTTGATTAAATATTGTTTGCTTATATTACTTCAAAATGAACAATACTTTCCTATCTATAATTTTTTTAGGGGACTGTCTAAAAATGTCCATACATGCAGGATTTCAGTAGATGAGGATTCTTACATGTACATCAGTAAAATACATTGTCTGACCTTATACTTCACTTTGAGTATAATGAGAGCTGTACATTATCTGTGAATAAAGTTTAGCTACTAAACACAATAAAGATGGGATTTAAAAAAAAAGTATTACTGTAAATAATACATTAAAAAACATTTCACCTCAACTCATTTAAATAAAGAATATAACATCTCAAAATACGCATAAAATTTATTGTAATCCAACACCAAATGAAAGCCAACTAAAACTTTCAAATTCTCTGAAAATGAAAATAATATGACACCAAATGCAAGGCAATTTTGAATGTCCCGCATGCACACGATCAGCTGAGAGCGCATGGAGAGATTATCGATCGGGCAGTGTGTTCACGGCGAAGAGGAAGCGGCAGGAGGGGTGAAGCAATGTACCCCTCCCCTCTACACCTTGCACGCGTGGCAAATGTTTGTCTTTTAAAGTAATTAATTATATTTCACTCCAAAAATCCGTAATTTTGAGACAAAAATAAATAAGGTGATTTAAAAAAATTATGTTTTTTGATAATTAATCATTCAAAACAACGTCCTCTAATTGTCCCTGTCGTGAGTTATGCTGCACTTGGGCTCTGTGCTTACCCGTTATTAGACGAGAAAATGTGTCAAATAGGCCCTTACAGGATATCTGTTTATTCAAAAGATGCGTGACTATTAAAATTAATTAATTAATATAAATCCTCTGATTTCCCCACACCAAGTTACTGAAAATAAACTTTACACTTGGTAATACAAATAGCTTGATGTTCAAATAATTTTTGGCGACAAGGGAAGGTCAAGTATATGCTTCTAGACATATCATTCTATTCGCGAAGATGCTGTCCATTTAGTTAAATTAATATTTTGTTTTAAAATCATGTTGATTTTACGCCAGTTACAATTAACACCAAATTTTACGGGGGGAAAAAATACCTTTAATCACAAAAGAAAACATCTTTGCAAATAATAATATCTTGTTAGAATGTATTGTGTAACATTTTCAGGCAAAACCATTTCCTTTGAAATACTAGTGATGATAGGTGTGACTATTTTGAGCAATGCAAAATCTTGATAAAATTTTTACGTACAATCGCCAGGCGCACTTTACTTGCACTGCTGCCAGGCATGTAAGGGGTAGCGGCGGAGAGGGGACGTGCATTTTCTTTTGCTATGCAACAACTTCCCCTCTTTTCAGATGTGTAAGGGAATGTAGCATGTCAGACTTGCGGTCGCACCACGCTGCAGGTGTGTTGGGGAGACAGACAATGCTCCGCAGAGCAGTGATAAATGATAGTGCACGTGACGTATTTCATATCCGTTTACTAGACCTTTGCATAAACAACCAGCTTAAAAACAATTGTTGCTGGAAATGTTAGGTGACGGGACCAAAATATAATTTGATCAACGCAACATCCGATAAACAATGCAAGCGGTTAGCTTTATCATTATTTATATAGAAGTTTTGCTGGGGCCACTGAAAATTAACTGTGGATTCGGTTTATCGGTACATGCGTTTTCAGTACAACAAGAGTCAACTGTAATTAAATTTTATCGCTGAAGTATTATTTTGTACCTAACTACAACTTTTTCTACCACATTCCGCACATAATAGTACACAATGCCATGTACAGCATGGATGCATAACCTGGACTATCTGGGTTTCTTGTTTATGTAAATAATATTTAAAAAATTTTGAAATACTAACACTAGAATATTTTTTGGGAGTTTATAATTTTCTGTCGATCGTGTCTTGCATTACTGCTGCAATACAGTAATTTCTTCTTAAACTGTTGTTCTTATCATTAGAAAATTTGAACAAGTTAATAACGGAAAAATTCTTTATATATGTGGCACTGCACCCCACAACACAACAGCTTTGATTCCTCTTTTGTGGTTTGTCAAAATACTGAAAAGTTGTATTTAAGTTTCAAGCTTCCTGCATGAATCCCACCAAAAGCTTGCAGAGCCTGTCGCAAGAGCATAACATGCATCATTCACATACTCCCTATAGCAGTGTCTGCCTGTGCCATAGATAATATTTATAAAAACATATTCAGCAGACTCAATGTCAACACAAAAATTTTTGACATGGAAATAACTGTACACAGGTCTGTATTTAGAACTTTAAAAAAAGTATCACTCATTCGTGGTATAGACATTAACCAAGGCGTGGAGTGTGTACCAGATGGTATCGGAGAACATATTACTAAACTACCATTGCTGATTGGGATATTGTGTAGTTGTTCCATGCAGGTAGTTGTCCACTGTCTTCTTTTTATTTTTGTGCCATCCTTCCTCTCCCATGGTCAGCTGATAATATCTTGGAGATAGGAAATGGCAGACAATGGTAAAGGGGAGAGGGAAATGCTTTGACAGCTGTGAGGTGAAGGGAAAGGAAAAGAAATGGAGAGAAGGCTGGTGAGGGAATGATTCATTTATCTGTTTGGAAGATAGTGCAAACTCACCACTGAAATTTGTTACCATATTTTTGGGACTACGAAATGCACACATATAATTTATTTTTTTCCCAGACCTGTATGACACCTGCATTGAATATATTCAGTAGTGGTGTACACCATTTCTCATGCCTCTTCAGACTATGGACTGGATCACTTTGAAGGGAAGTGAGTTTGTGACATGCAAGAACATTCTAGAAAGCTACATATTCATGAAGACAGTTTAAGAAAATTTTACTTTGAATGAAGAAGATTTGTTTTATGAGTTTGCATGTTTGAAAAAAAATATTGTGAAAGCAAATTTTAAGAGTGGAGTGAACTGAAGAATCAAAGTGTCAATGACAATTGGTGTGAAATATTTCCTCATTTTACAAAGCAGAACTTGAAATGGCAGGTAAGTTTTTGTTTGGCGCTGCCAGGATCCAGTGCAGCTGTAGAATGTGTTTTTTCTTTAATAAAAATATTTGAGACAGTGAAAGCTTTAATCATTGTGAAGACACTTTTTAAGGATTTGTCTTGTGCTGAGTTCCATGCCCAAATATTAAAAGAAAAAAAACTTCATGAGGTTCATAAATTTGATAAATGCTCTGATCAATCATCAATCTGAAATATGAACTTTACTCGTGGATATATTTAGAATGTCCTATGACTAATATTGCTGTGTTTGTTTCTTTCTTCTGGTGAAAAATACTTAAATTAACAAATATAAATTGTGCACGTACTTTCAATCCATCTAGTCAAGTAACAAAGTTGTGATAAGTGAATTTTTTTACTGCAGGTGTAAAAATATTTCCACGTTTGTCATTTTGGTTGGAAGTAAGGATTGTTCTAAAGACGTTTTCACAATTGAGCGACGCGATGCGATGCAATGTACCCAACGCTGGCAGCCAACAACAAATTTTCTTGTTTTCACAATGTAGTGATGGATTGTTGCCAGCGGCCAGCGACACACACCATACTGGCATTTGTTATCTTGCTAGGAAGTTTGCACTGAGATGGAAAAAGTGACCAAAAGCAGTAAATATATTTGACCTTTAGTCACTAAAATGAATTAATTTTTAGTATTATGCTCTTTTCCTTCTGAAAATAAATATGTATATATAAAAATGGTTATTTAAAATGTTAACAACCCATCAAGTATTGGAAAACTTTATTATTTTGTTTTCTGTAACACAGGAGAAAATATATGTTCCAAAACCTATTAGTATCTCTGCAAACAGTGTATTGTATAGATTTTCATTTCTTCTTTACCTCAGCTTCTTGTCAGTTAATTTATTAAAAAGTTCAGAAATGTTATTCTTATTATTCCTCGTCACCGGTGATAAAGCCAATGTTCGTTACTGCAGCAACACTCCCAACGCCCGTCGCCAGCGTCAAAGCTCTGATGATTGAAACTCATTCCGCATCTCGTAATTGTGAAAACAGCTTAACGAAATGACTGTTTTGTCGTGGTGTGCAATACCAGGTTCAGAATACAAAAATTATTTCATTCCTCATTCCTGTGTGTGCTGGGTGTACCAAAACAGTACGTGGTGCTAACACAAGTGTACTACAGCCTGACAACAGCTAAAACACGCTTGCAGAAAATTAGGTCTACTGGCGTGCTCAAAGTACAGTGAGAGTGGACTGCATCCCAGTGAAATGTGAGTTTATGCTCTCCAAATTTGTTGAAAAAGAAACTGCCTGTGAGCTACTAGTGGACCATCCAGCCATGCTGGGAAGTGAGTTAGGTCTGTATTAAACTTCCAATATATTAATTCACAGATGAAAATAATTTTGAAATATCACAGTTACCCCAAAATTTAAATTTAATCACAATTACTCTAATGTGACCCAAAATACTGACAGTTAATTATGCAAAAGAAATTATAATATACAAAGTTATATAAAATTTGAAAAACAATGTACTCCGTAAGTTTCGAAAAATTTTGCCACAGGACACTATTTCCTTCAGACTTTTTGGTTTTTTAACCTAATTTTTTACGGTTACCCAAAAAAAGTTTTTTTTTTTTCAATGGTGTCCGTATTACCAGGATTTTTTTGTTGGGAATTGATTGTATTGAAGATAAAAGTATTTTGATGGTGGTTTAGTGATCCAAAATCTTGTGCTTGCTTAAATATGTTAATGTTGGTGTAATGTGAATTCACAGCTTTGGAAATGAGCTTAGCATCGCAGTCACTATGTAGTACGGCGGCAACTTTAGTCATACTGTACTTTATTCTGAGTGATTGTGAAATTACGTGTTCTTTTTATACTATGTAAATTACATCTGGTAGCTTGTGATGTGTGTTTGTGTCTCAAATAAGATATAGTTGTAGGCTTTCTGTTACAATATGTGTGCATAGTAGACTGCCGGTTGAGATTATGCTGGATGTACCACCAGCCTTCCACAATCTGAGTAACAAAGGGAAGGTGGGAAATTCCTTGCTTTTTATCCGTGTCTGTACAACTGTTCAGCATGCAGAACATTACAAACCACCTTGCTGTTGTGCCATTTGTAGGCACTAGCTTACTTTTAACCATGTTTTTTTTTACGTTGTATTCTCTTTCAGGAAAGTCCAGCCATTTATCCATCATTTTCGTCATGTGCATGAATCTTTCAACTATACAACAATAGAATCACGGTTTTTGTTAAACTTATTTTGTACTCAACCTATCATTTAAAATAAAAAGAACGTAACCTATTCACTATGGCTCAACATATTTTGTCATTCTGAACTTAATTTTTTTTTGTTGTGGGTTCCCAACAAAAACACAATACTGTAATTTCTTTTATAAAAAAAACTTTTATTTTATTACACCAGTTTGTTGTGGTCTAATACTAAAGATATTATATATCAAGCTTTTGTTACTGTTACACATTTATATTTTATTATTATGTTGTTTCACTTTCATGAATAGAATATATGTAAAATATCTTAAAGTTGTAAAGTTGCCGTGTGCTAGTTACGATATATTAATGCAGCCGCACAGGTGGGTGGGCGCCATCTTGTAACGTTCGGCACTTGTTACATTGCGGAATGTTTACGTTGCCACGGCTTGCCCTCGACTAGATCAGAAGGTAGAAACACGAGACTCAGTTAATTGAACACCAGTTATTTAAGAAAGAAGTTCCAGATTAGTTTGATATATATATATATTTATTTAAAATTCTGCAACACAGTTCACAGACGCACAGACGGAGTTTCAGTATGCAGAGTACGAACCTTTACCATTAAATATACTATTGCAGTTAACAGTGCCACAGTCGTTTACGTAATGATGTTCTTAAAAAACTGACCCGAAGAAACTTAAAATGCGGCTACCTCCCACACCGGCTGAGAAATGATATATTAAAGTCTAGTTGCCGATGTGGGGGTTCTAGTCCTGCCCGAACGCGGCCTAGGCTAGCATTGCATGATACTTCTCGACTGCGCTGACCTGCCCTCACGGGCGACGTGAAGTAACTCTCCCTGACGACTGACTTGAATAAGACTGCCCCTAGGGCGACAGACAGATGCCCTTTTTGTGCTGCCTATCACCCCCCTCTCCTGAGATAAGCGCCTGGCATCTGCCAGCAGCGTCATCTAAAACTGCACGTGTCCCGCTCTCAACACGTTATCGATACTGCGTTGTCAACAGAAACGAACCTCTCGTACAACAAAAACTTGTTGACGTTGCCTGAAACTGCGCTGGAGGAACTAAAACCTGTCGACGTTGCCTGATCCAGATAAACCTAACCTCTCGTTTCGTATAAAATTTGTTGACGCATTAAAACTGCGCCGAAGGAACTAAAACTTGTCGACGTTGCCTGATCCACAGAAACGAACTAATCTAATTAATGCGGACGCATCCCAAAAACAACGATGTTTGAAACGAAACACAACCGGTCTTCTGATAAAACATAACACTGCAAACATCCTCCCGATAACCTACAAACGCACACGTCTGCCGGATAAACTATCATGTGAAACGAGCCACCACGGCTTTAAACTTTAACCCGATAAAAATATTAAGAAGCTTTCCAAAGCTTCAAACACACAANCCACCACGGCTTTAAACTTTAACCCGATAAAAATATTAAGAAGCTTTCCAAAGCTTCAAACACACAAAAGAATTTTGCACCCGTGTCCTGAAAAATTATGAATATTGCGTCATTACAAAGTACAGTCACAACAGCATCATATGATGCTTGCTGTTAGTATTTAAAAGGAGCTTTCAGCAGATTTATAGGTGAAGTATATGCTACTTTAAGTTTTATTTGTAATGAAAATTTAGAATTATGAGGGTATTCTTATGTTTTTGTAAAAAAATTTTGTTGCTGATACATGCAGTTACCGGGAAGTATATTGTGCAGCGAATGAATTTTTGACAAATATTGAGACCTAATTTTAAATATTCCTAGATGAAAAATGTATAATAATAACTATCAATTTTGAAAATATTTTTACTTTAATTGAACTATTCAATAATAATAAGTTAATTAATGTTTTCTCATAAAATTGTTTTAAAATGTTATTAGTGTCACATTAGTAACAACAAAGAACATACACATGAAAAAGTTAATGTTTAACAAAACCTGGGATTTTTCTTACAACATTGAAAATCATGAAGATTCCTGCAATTTTGAGTGGCCACCCTGGTAATGGTTTTGAAACATTACTTTTTTTTTCTGTACATGTTTACTTGAATCAGATATTTTTTGTAGCTGTGTTGATTCTTTTATAAACTTTGTTTATCTTTATTAATTTTCCAAGCATAAATGTATTTGATAATGTTTTCTTTTTTAAAGGATTCTACAAATGTTTTGTGCCCTGTGTGTGGAGCACCCATAAGTAATGTTACTTATCAAGAATATCTTGAGGTTGCAGAGTTTACGCAAGACCAACTTAAAAGTATGAGTAACATTGCTTGTATCCTTTTGTACCTTAACAAAATTAATTTTCACTTGTGAATGTGAGTAAGAGTAATCACAGATTTGTATAAGTTCGTGATATTTACATGTGCCTGTTAGTTTTTCATGAGGTCTGTTAGTTTTCCATAAAAAGATACATTTTCACTTGCAGATAATGTTTGCTGCAATGAGAACCTGTTAGTAGCTGACAGTATGTTTTATATGGCCTATTCACTGTTTCTTCACATTTTTTAAAATCAAATATGTGACGTTTTTGGTTATTTTCTAATTATGTCATGTATCACATTTGTTTTATACTTGTGTTGACATAAAATAGCATTAAAGTACCTTATATTTTGTTAAATTTGAAATTTTGTTTATATTTTATTTATAAATTACAATATTTCATTTTTAACTAATATGAATAAAAACAGTGAGAAAATAGAAGTATTGGTAATGCTTAGTAAGAAATAGTTATTATGCAAAATATTATTACACTGAGTGCACACAAATGCAGTGTGTTTTCCCTTTGGTGTAATTTCCTAGACTTGCTTAAACTTTGTTTGCATGAGGCAGAGGAATATTCTAGAAGAGGAACTTTAGCAGGCCTTCAGAAAAGTTGGAACTAACAGTAAATGGGTTATACCACCAATTTTCATAGAATACATAAAACACATTGGCTGTGGAACTTACAAAATGTGTGTAGTTTTTTGGTATGGTGGTTTAAATTGCTCAGTGATGATAGCATAGGGATGTGTAAGATCGAAGATCCCATCACTTGCACTCAAGGTTTCTGATTTGGAAGTTAACAGTCAAAATAATAAAACAGGTTAGATTCCTCTTACCTTTACCTGATTCCTGCCTCCTATTAGGGCCACGGTGGTGTAGTGGTCAGACTACTCGCCTGCCACCATGGTGAACCAGGTTCGATTCCCGGCGGGATTGCTCCCAGATTTTTGCACTTTGGAATCGTGACGGACAATGCTGCTAGTCTGCTGGTTTTATCAGGGATCTCCCATCTCCCCGACCTTGCTGTTAAGAGCCACCTAAATCCCTCCACTCCACTCCACTCTACTCCACTCTACTCCTGCATCCTACCTTCTACAATAAACATTTCATTAAGCTTGGAGAGGACAAGATGGGTACTCATAACAACTTGGTAGGTTTTTGACTGAGCAAAGGGAGGGAAGGGAGTTCAAGGTGATGTTAAATCGGTGTCATTAGTACATACTTTTCACTATTGTGTGTGCAAACTATTTTTAATCATTCTGCAGTTCCATTGTTTTCAGAAATATATAATTGTCCCACTGACCTATGAGCAGTAGAACCTGACTTATGATGTCATTTAGTATGACCATCTCTCTTTTACAACCTGGTTGTGAACTGTGAAATTGTTAAGTTAAAAAAGTTTTAAATTTGGGGGAAATCTGTTGGAAAATAAGTTTTTTTTTTGCTGCTGTTTTTTGTGTTGTTTTTGACAACCATTGTACAGTATTACGAGCAGTGTATATCTAAAAATAGACACCATCCCCTTATGCTGTCATTGTTAGCCCATGCCTACTAACTGCACATTCCATCCCCCTGAGCCATCAGTGTGTTTCAGAGTGTGATGCAACAATGATGTCACAAGCTTATCTTGCCATTGTGATCTTACTGTAGATATGCTACCTTCCCTCTTTGCTTATGTTATTATANGCGTGATGCAACAATGTCATCACAAGCTTATCTTGCCATTGTGATCTTACTGTAGATATGCTACCTTCCCTCTTTGCTTATGTTATTATAACTTGNGTGTGATGCAACAATGATGTCACAAGCTTATCTTGCCATTGTGATCTTACTGTAGATATGCTACCTTCCCTCTTTGCTTATGTTATTATAACTTGAATTTTTACGCGATGTGTGAAGTTTTCTTGCTTTTGTTTACTGTTTGTTGATGACTTATTACTAGAGACATTTGTTTGTGGTGAAAAAATTTGATAGATTTAGCAATTTCAAACATTTTTTCAGGTCACTACATTGTGAGTAGAGAGTTACTGCCACTGGTGCACTAGAATTTTACAAAAGCTCAAGTAATTTACAGCTTTTATAACAGTGCTCTACCAGAGCTACTGCTTGACAATGTACTTTTCTAATTTCACATGCACTCAGCTTCTTGAAGTAAAGGACACTGGCACTTCCTTCTTCCAGTGTTTGTAGAAACTCCACCATATTGTGCAGATATTCACTCAATTACTCTACACTCCGAAACCATGAGTTCCATCTAGTAGTAACTGGAATGGAATGGGGGAAAGCTTGACTTTCTGTGGCTGATCTTCATATTTTGTTGTTAAAAACTGCATGTAGGCATGCTTCCTCTTACGTGTGATCAAAAAGGCATTCTTTGCTTGAGTGACACACGTGTTCCGCTCGTCCAGAAATACAGACCATGTATTCCCTACTATGTTAAGTTTATGCGCCCAGCACTGTGTGTGCACCAACTTTTCAGAAACAAGAATTTGTATTGCCCCGATACACTTGGTCATGTAATGTGCAGAATCTGATGTTATTGATACAATGTTGAAATTCTTTATTTCTGCTATATGCACATCATCAACAATGGTTTGTGAATACACTCCCGACATCACATTTGTATACTACCAACAAGATTACACTAATTATGTGATGAAAAGTGAAAAGGGACGAAATGCAAACTAAATTAGTTTGTCACCAAGATCAGTTTATTTCTGAAACATAGCGATATCACTTCAGCTGCGATGTTTTCAAAAGATAGATTGTGTCGACTTTCCAATCCCGACTACATATTGAATTGATTTATCAAATTATCGTCTTAAACATGTGGATTCACAACGGAAATGTACCTATTTTGGCGTGTATAAGCTGTGTGTGTATAGGCCCACCAGAAATTTTTTAATGAAAAATTAGGGATNTCTGCATAGGCCCACCAGAAATTTTTGATGAAAAATTAGGGATAATTAATATTTCACGTATAGGCCACACTGAATTTTTGTNTGTGTATAGGCCCACCAGAAATTTTTTAATGAAAAATTAGGGATAATTAATATTTCACGTATAGGCCACACTGAATTTTTGTATTCCTGTAAATATTGTTAAGTCACGATTCCATACAAACATGGAGTCTATCAATGCGCACTTGTGACGCGAGCGGCGGGCGTGCAAACTACATATATCGGTCTCGTACAGCAGCAAAATTTTCTCATGTACTGCCTCTATGGCCGAGCTCCAACATGTTTACATTTTATGCGCCTGGCAGGGTTATTTTGTTTATGAATGTGAGTGAACAAATTATTCCACAAGTAAAAAGCTATTGAATTTTATTTTCTTTTTTCTTTTTTTTTTTTCTTATAAACTAGGTTAAAATATTAAACTGTACTGTATGTTGACAAATTTCTAAACCTGTTTTGGGGGTCAATATTATTTTTAATACCAATATCGCATAAATAAACCGCGCACCACTTTTTGTAGTCTTTTTTTTTTCTCGTATTTTTTTGTGTGTTTTGTTGTTTTCCGTGAGAAACTGCGTATTTCGAATTTATTTCGCACGCTGCAAAAAACAGGTGTGTACTTAATACACTTACAGTATTTTCCTATATCGTAAGGGTTTCCCCCCCCCCCCTCCAAAATTACCTCTCAGCTTAGAATCAGGACTGGAGACGTATAGTTTTTACCAAATGTATATAAAATAAACTAGCCATGTGGTCTTAGTTTTCAACCACATAAAGTCAAATGCTGTGCAGTCACAGCAACCAACTGCTCTGCTGGGTCTGACCTCTGACAAGGTCACTGCAGTCACACAGTATGTGACTGTCATCTGTTACAATACTGTGTGATTGTTAAATGCTTTCAACTCTCTCCCAGACAGCAAAAATTTTATCAGGATTTTCATCGCCTGAAATAGTTTTATCAGTCAGGTATTTCAAAGCAAATGGTTTCACCTGAAAATACAATAAATCTAGACCAGTAATTTTTTTAAAAAGAAATTGTCTTGTAATTAATGTTGTGAATTTTCCATTCATCTGTTACAAAATTCTTGGTATTTCCTTGCAGTGTGCAGAGTGTTGAATTTTGACATCTGTATGGCACTTCCGATCACAAGATATGAAAGGTAACTTGTGTTGTTGATCAAGTTTATGCAGGGGATAGCATGGCACAGGTGTTACACTTTGCGTGTCACTGTTGTGTGAATATTTAATGATCAATATGATAACTTTTAGTGCAAGATGTGATGTCTTTGTTACACACTTCACTTTCCTGGCCAGCATGGTGCCATATCATTTTCACCCCTTTCCACTTCATGCTGCCTAATTGTTTTGCCTCTGTTGCCTCTGCTCTATATGCTGACACTATTTCTCTGCTACCTTAAATGTGCTGTGAACATGATAACTGATCAGTAACCTCTCCATGCGCTCTTAGCTAATTGAGCTTGTCTGGCACGTTCAAAATTCGTCTTGCATTTTAAGACCTCTGGAATAACGACCCTCCCGAAATAATGACCCTTTTCCAAGGAACCGTGAAGAGTCTTAGAATCAAGAGTTAATAGATTTTTTGGACTCTGGTTTGATTTTGTAAACAATTGGTGGACAACTTTTTTTTTTTCAGCACATGTTGTTTTATAGTGGTCAAAAACTGCGGCATAGGTAGCTTACGCTCCAGCGACAGTTTTCATAACACACCATGCATGAATTGAGAGTGGAGGGGACATGCTTCCAGTTCAGACAGAGCAACAACCCCTCTACTGGATCTCATCATCCCCAACTGTTCAGCCACGAGAGGGAGGGTGCAAGAATGCCACGCTAGTTGTTACGTAATCCCCCTTGTCACTCACCAAGTATAGTGCATTTCATATTACTTCAGTAAATTTTGACAGACATTTTGACTAACCTACATAGCATGTTAACACTAAATGCCCTCATTTGTAAAGTATTGTCTCACCTGATGGTTGTGTGCAGGATGAATGTTGGGTGATCTTTGTGATGATTATGAAGAAAAATAGTACTCAGCAAAATTATAATTCTGAACTTTTATGAAAATTACAACATTCATTGTTTATATTATGGTTGTAGAACAATGTACAATTTTTTTACTCTGTATAGCATGGGCTTTAAAATATAAAAATTATGGTGGATCCATACACTATTCTTATGTGAAACTTCTCCACCCTATAGTCGGTTGACGACTCGAAGATACTTTCTTGAAGCCCTGCTAACATTGCCAATGTTTACATTCCACTGTGTGTGTGAACATGTGTTTGTACATGCACGTACCCATTATAAACGTCATGTATATATTATTAATAGATATTTCACGAGCGTAAAGTTTTTAATCTTGAGAATTTCACACAAAAGAATATGCGATGCCAGTGTAAAACATTTTATTCTATAAACCCAAAATGCTAGTATTTTGATGAATCGATAGTTTTTGTCTATTTACAATCGATTGTTAGTGACTTTCAATAAATTCTCGTGCATCGAAGGCAAGATCATCAGTATTGATCGAAATTGCTACAGACGTTAAAATGGCATGGTGGTAGACTGAGTCGGATGTTTCGCGCAATTGTAAAACGTTATTTAAAAATGGTTGTGACAGTTTTTGACAGGACGGCAGAGTTTGCGAGTGAAGGATTCTACGTCTTCGACAATGTGAAAACAATTCTTATGTGCAAATACTGCAACGTTAGAATAGAGTGGCAAAGGAAAGACACGTGCACGAAACACACAAAAACAAAAGGAATCAGTACAACGAGAAAGTGAGCACAAATTCAAATCATACGTTATTAAAAACCAAATAATAAAGAATGGATATTAGTAAAACAAGACAAATAAATAAATTATTATAGGTTAAACAAGATAATCGCACAAATTCTCTGGCACGTGTGGACTATGCAAGAAACGTTGAAATCTAAATACGTTAGTATCACGTCATTAATAATTGGCATAATAAGATACAAGTCTTTTCGACACCCATTTGTAAGCGATAAATTAACAATTACGTTAAAACTTTGGAACTATTTCCTATCTTTGTGCTGGCAACCTAACTGCATAACTGTATCCGCGCTCGCCACTGTTTGTAATGTTATATGCATGTCCCAAACGGCTCTGGTATTTTTTCATAGGTTGATTTTCAAAAGTTTCTTCCAGTCGTGAACCGACCATAGTGTGAAATTAATGCTACTCTAACCTCTTTTTTACTGCAACTTTTCTATATCTAAGAATTCCATGTTGGTTGTCTTAGGAATATTATATCTGCAGTTAATTAGTTTTGTATTTCCATATGTCATTAAATGTAGTTCGTTAGGTGCCTTTTTAGAACAGTTTCCTCAGTGAAATGAAGTATCAACATTTGTCTGCCGCTTCGTAAAAATGTTGCTTGTGTGCTTTGGTCTGCCATTAGCCTTAACAATCATGTTGCGCGATGCAAGCAACAACATATCTATGTTCTGAAGTTTAAATTTGTTTATTTCAAGAAACAGCTCAAGTGTTTTGTTTATTGAAAAAGTCAACAAATATATTATTTTGTATCTTTGGCCAACAAAAGTGATTTTAGTGAAGCATTCGTCTAAGGCCCATCATGTGTTAGAAATTATGAAGTGAACAGTAAGTTTTTTTTTTTTTTTTTTTTTTGGAAATAAGATTGCTTGAAACTGTTGTTAGATTATTTTTAATGTATGTGGTGGCCTTAAAAAAACATTTTTTGTACCCTGGTTCATTTGACTGAAAATCCAACAATTTTAACGTGTGAAGTTAAATTTGCTGAAAATGTTTGCATTGTGCATTTTGTCACATCAGTATGAACAGCAAAATATTTATTGCATTTTGTTCCTGCCGGAGGTTTTGAACTGCATGTGGCCTAAATACCCTTTTTATTGTAGTTCACTATATTAAAAATCCAACAATTTTTATGTGTGAGTTTAACTTCATTGAAAATGTTTTAGTGTGTATTTCTCACATCAGTGTACCACATTTCATATAAGTACACTAAAGTTTGACAGACAATGCGACCAACCTACACACTATATAAACATTAAATGCTCTCGTTTGCAAAGTATTGTGTCAGCTGATGATTCGTTGTGGGAGGTACGTTGTTATGTTGGTGATATCGATGATCAGGGAAAAAAATAGTACTATAGTACTTAGAACTAAAGGTTGTAATTCAAAACATAAAATTTTACTTACAACATTTGTGGTTTAAATTACGTTTTTAAAGTAATGTACAATTTCTTTAGGCTTTTTATTGAATTGGTTAAAAATAAGTTTTAGCTATAATGGCAGAGCATACGGACAGTTATGATCAGTGAATGTATCCTGTTCTGTGAATGGTATTGTGCTTGTGATCTTTATCTATCACATTTATGGGAGTACCTTACTGGTGTTATCGGAATACTTTATTATCGGTGGTTAATAATTTTTCTATTTAATTTCATTAAGCATAGTTGGTTGTAGGGGTGCCTTTGTAGTGAGTTTTCTTTCTTGCGTAAAATTTAACAATATCAACATGTGTATGGCTTGGTCTGCCATTTTCGGTACCGTTATGTGTTATGAAGCACCAACGTTTATTTTCTGTATGCAGTTTATTAGGTTTGGGAAACTGATGAAGTGTCGTATTTACTGAATGGTTCTGCAAATTATTTTGTATTAGTGGTAGACAATCCTGTCCAAGAATCGCCACAGAACAACAAGTGTTCAGGAGTTACAAACATGAATTACAAACCCGTAAGTCAAAGTGTTTTGAAAATAATGTATTTCGCAACTATTATTAGAATGTTTGAAATGTACGTTGCCTAGAAAACAACCATTTCAATGCTGTTTGGTAGTGAAAATAANCAACTATTATTAGAATGTTTGAAATGTACGTTGCCTAGAAAACAACCATTTCAATGCTGTTTGGTAGTGAAAATAATACGTTTATTATATAGCAAATCCAACAAGTGTAATGTAAACTTCGCCAAAAATATTTACGTACATAAGGAATGTATAGTGTTTCCTTCTTTCGGCAAGGTTGAAATTTTACAGGTTATAATAATTTGAATCTTACTCCCATACAAACAAAATTTTCTGCTGGTCCATTAAAACAATACGTATGTAATTCAATATTATACTGTCTCATAAGAAGTGCTGCAAAACAATGCCATCTCATGAAAGACGTAAACTAAAGTCTCTTCCAACCCCATCCACCTGCAATAAAGTAAACAGAGCCCGAGCAGTAAAACTTGGCCATAACAAAATAAAGTAAGCTGGAGTGGTCACCTGNTGCAATAAAGTAAACAGAGCCCGAGCAGTAAAACTTGGCCATAACAAAATAAAGTAAGCTGGAGTGGTCACCTACATTGATCATAGCATTTGTTTACACACTTTGTTTTCTTCATAGATAGAACAGCTGTGGCAGAAGGATACATGGTCGCCGTGCTACATTTCTAGAGCTGCAAAAATTTAGTGAACCTAAATGAAATGGAGTACACAAACACACACATCATTTTTTGTTCTTTCGATGAAGTTACAACTTTTGAGTTATAGTAATTTGAATGTTATTTCGGTATGAGCAAAATTTTCCATTACATCACCAAAACAATGGGTTGTTATAATTCCTACACATAAGAAGAGCCACAAAATAATCCTGTCTCAAGAAAGATTATATACAATAGACTAAACAGAACCCTAACTTGCATATTACTTGGTCATAACGAAAATAAATGAATCTGAAGTTGTTAGTCTTTCACTGCATGCCATTGGATTCGTAGAGTATGTTTACAAACATTGTTTTCTTCACTGAGAGAACAGTTGTAGTGAAGGGATATATTGTGGCTGCACTACTTTTCGAGAACTGTCAACATGTACTGAAGTTATATTTAACTGTATATAATAGGTGAAAACCAGGTCACACTGGTCGTGCCGAAAACAGCCAAACACAGAGCAGCCGAAGCTTACCTCTCCAAGCTAGATATACCCTCATGCACCACAGCAATGGATGTTGTTTGTGGTAGATATCTGCCTTTCAAAGTAATCAATATTTAATTTTTAAAACAAAGATTTTTTTTTAATTTCAATAGTTAATAATTTAAACTATATCTTCAGGTTTTCCCATAAAATTCCACTTGCGCTTGCTGTGAGTATTGCCACGCTTAGGCATCGTGCTTGCACATTATTTGATGACAAATAAGTGTTGTATATGCCCTCACATAATATCAGATTATTGAGAAGAATTGTGCCTATTGAGATAAATTAACATTTTAATAACAAATACTCTGATTTTACAGTAAGGTACCACTGAAAATGATCTTCGCGCATGGTAAAACTTATGCGGTGCTGGGGGCTTGGGTAGTGTATAGTGGTTAAAAACTGCTTGCCCCCACTCCTAGGCATACCAGGTTCCATTCCCGGTGGGGTCACACTCAGATTTTTTGCATGTGGGAATCATACCGGACGATGCATATTTATATATGCATTGCAAGATAGTGGATGTTGATTAATTACTCTGCATGCTAATGAATTATGCCCAATGAATTGCACAAATTAATAAATAAACTGTAAAGTCATTATAAAACAAAAAAAAATAATTTTATCAAAACATATTTTCCAATATTAAAATTACACTTCTCATTGAGCCACAGTGGTATACTGGTTAGACTACTTGCCTCCTGAGGGCGAATATGGTTTGATTCCTGGTGGGGTCACCCTTGGATTGTCGCATGTGAGAATTGTTCCGGGCGAAGCCGCTAGTCGGCGGTTTTTCTCGGGGATCTTCCGTTTCCCCCACGCTTGCATTCTGGCGCTGCTCCATACTCCCCTTACTTTACCCTCATCGGCTCTCTAGAATTTGATGTTAAAAGCTGCCTAAATCTCTTCATCCACTCACTACACTTCTCAATTTTAGGCATCTTAAGTACTCTTTACTTTCTTCAACAATTTTGGGTAATTAAGTGCTAGTGCATTTTCAAAATGTGATTCCACTATCGGAACGTTTGTTTCAGGCAAGCATGGGAATAATAACGGGTTTATTTTTTTACGTAGAGGCAGATTGTTGACTAATTCATCCCTTTAATTAATAATTGCACACCACATATCCCTTGGTCCCAAGCCATCTCTCAGCTGCATTTTTTCTTGTTTTGGTTGTTGAAAGGTAGTGCAGGATGCTATGGTTTTCTAAAAAAAAAAAAATTCTTTTGCTTTTTCTATTATGATAGATGGTTTTGTGAGTGAATGCTATTAGACTAATAAATATGTTGGTTTGTGAATTTTATTTGGCTCCAGCTGGAAATGTATGCCAGCATTTAGTTATCTTAAGAGGTACCTTATTAGAATTGCTAAGTGTGACTTGAAGCAGAGCATGTTACACCATCAAACCCCATAAGAATGGTCTATGCCCCAACTTACCATTGATTTATTCCTTCTCATTACATTAGTTTCTCACACAATTTTATTTGGTTTATAAGTTTTTTCTTGCAATAAATGTCTAAAGATGTTGCACTCCTTCATAAACTGAACTATGTATATGACTGTAGGTTCACATGTATGCACCTATGTGCATGTGAATGCGGGTGAAGCAGTGCAGTATATTTTACCTTAAAGTGACTCAGCAGACCTAGACGTGTGCAAGGTGTGCTTGAGGAAGCAGCAGGGCATCTTCCATGAGGAGGACCTGCTGCACGTAAAGGTTCTGGACCTGGCGTTGGAGAGCAGCATCGAGCTGGGGCAGTGGCCGCAGGCGCAGCAGTACGGCACCCAGCTGCTACCTGGATACAGGTATGTGCCTTCCTCAACCTGCTTCATGTTGGGCAAGGCATTAACACTGATGGTAAAGAGGCTGCAGTCTTCATGCCTGTGGCCCTACTCTGTAACTTTAGCTTGCCTAATGATAGTCACTGCAAGCATCTTTATAGTAACACCAGCTAAAACAACAGTTACTTGAATTTTTCTTTATGTGGTATTGTGTAACATATCTTTTTATGGCTGTCTTTGTGATGTTATGTAGGTTTGGTAAACTGTGGCCTATGTTCTGAAATCAACAATCTGCTTGTTGAATTTTTTATATAAATATTTCTTTTTACAGATTGTCTTATGTCATACATTTTGCTAAAATAGTACATTTTCTGTTGTAAATTGTATTTGTGTCTGCATATATTTCCAAATAACACTTTTTAAAATAAATTTAATTTTTTATTTTATCTTTGTGATAAAAGTTTTCAGATGGTCGTAGTTCATATTGAGCATTGCGAGATAGCAGCAAACCTGGGGCCAAGTCTGTTGGCTGTATCGTGGTTGTGTTAGAGCAAAGTGTTGCAAGAAATAAAATTAACTTTTTGAAATATGTTCTAGACACTGTTTATATGTGTTAGAAGCTAATATTTCTCCTCTCTGGGGTATTTCAATAATTTTTTCTCTCTGAAGTATGTTTGCTGGAATGAACATCAGTACGTCAGCCATTTTCTTCTCACTATTATTCATAAAGGCACCTTGTTTGTTTTTATATTAAGACAGCCACAAAGCATTCAAAAGATCATCATGGCAACATTTTGAGTTACTTTGCTTCGTAAGGAGAGTTACATGGTACAGTCAATTCTCATTTCTAAGACCTCTGGAACATCAACCCTTTCAAAATAAAGACCCTTTTTTTGAAGGACCATGAAACTAATTTATTTGAAATGGTTTTTCCAATGACATCCCCTTCAAAAAGACAACCCTTTTCCTGGGAACCATGAAAGATCTTAGAATCAAGAGTTTACTATGTATATCTACTTAGGGATGGGTCGAATAACAAAAAATATCGGTTCCGGTACAGATTTTACAATTTAAATATTGGTTCCAGTATTCTGTTCCATTTTGAATACTTGCATTTTGCTTGCAACTTCATTCAACCAATGCAGGTAAAATTCATTAAATGTTTTATTTAACCTACTGAAGAATTGAACAATAACAAAGTGTGTGAAGATAAGATTTAATGTATACAGGTAAACTTTTATTGAGTTTATTTAAGGTTAATAAATATGTAACTTTTTTTTTTTTTCTCTCCATTAATAGGTGGTGATTGTGATATGTTTGGAAAATTCTTTAACTAAATAACTATCAGTGCTAAAAGCCAAAACATTGTTGCATGGCTTTAACCTATGGTCATTAAAAGAATGTCAACAACTCCAGTGGGTGACCTGCTTCCTTTCTATTTTTGCTTCTTTTACCAACCCCGCTTCCTTTTTCTTTTTGTTTCTTTTACCTGCCTGCTTCCTTTTTATCTTTTTGCTTCTTTTACATAGTGACAGGGTGGCCCACTTCCTTTTTTTTTATGCAGTGACCTGCTGGTTTTTTTTGCTGTGTTGGAATGCCACACCTCTAAAAAAAAGTCGCTTCTTCCCTCCTCCAACCCCCTTCTCTAGGCTATTCTCTGCCTTACACTGAAACAAAGAAGGCGTGGAGAAATGTATCGATCGGCTAGCAGTGTTGCTTTCAGGGGCGGGCTGAGTGATAAAGACAGCGAAGGGAGAGGACAGTTTACAACTACGACTAATTTTTTTTTCATGCATGGCGCACGCACCCCAGAATTTTTTTCCGTTATTTTAAATTTAGTTAATTTTGTAAGGACAGAGTTTTGCAGTAAATTTATTGCTGTGTAGAAACGAGAACCAGAACCGAGAAGTTGTTGTTAACCTTAAACCGGTTCCGAGTCAAACCTCAAGAACCGGTATAAATTGGAACCGAAGAACCGAACCAACCCATCCCTAATATCTTTATATAAAGACTGTGACAAGTTTTAGAATAGGTTCTCTCGTCTGTCTATACTTAATTTCTCATGCAGAGTCTTGTTTAAACACATCTTCTATATTGACATACATGTATTTAATGTGCTTAAAGTCATGGAGGTTTTGCAACTGGATATCTGTTATTTTAGTATAACTGCAGTTGAACACTGGTTATTTCACAAGCAAAAATGCCAAGATGAGCAGGGAAACCTATGGCTGACATCCTTCAGTCATTCATCTTTGACAATGTTTTGTGTTCAAATCCCAAGTAAAATGTCNTGTATATTTATTCTTATTTTGACTTAATATCATGGGTCAGACTTTCTACAGCTCGTAACAAAGTAATTAATTTTACCTGGCATGCTGCATGTATATTGCAAAAATGCTCTATAAGTTTTGATGCGCGACACATATTGGAATAGTATTCTTTTTACTCCCAACTCATCACGTGCGGCGACACGCATCACCCTACGGAGTTTCAAACCCGAGACTGCTTGTCTCCAGAGCCGACCAATGTGTTCCCTAGCCAGGAATACCCCAAGGAAACAGCAGTCATCCCATCAATTTTTACTATGCCAGAGCCACGTAGTTTTAATCACCCTCCCTGTGCAACACGAAGCAGATTGATTCAGGCACACTCATTGCCCCTAAATGAGTGGTGAAACACCCGCACACAAGGAAAACTATCGTGCTTCGGGCCAAGAGAGAGCGGTCAACGTGCGCCACCCTCCCAAGATACCCGACGCCCGAAGGATGCAGAAGGGCCACGCCGAACACCAATATTTAAGGTCAAGCGTACCCCCAGAACGTCAGTTGATACTTAGCAGCTCGCTTCACCACCTCATGTGCTGAAGCTCTCTGCCTACTGCCGTCCTCACGAGGGATCACCACATCTTCCAGAAGTCTTTGAGAACAGCGACCTCCTGAAGAAGTTTTCTCCCTCTTACACCTCACTGCTACTCTGGTAATGACCCCCTGAGTCCCTTCAGGACAAACAGTGTAGACAAGTTAGGGTCCAGTTGTTGTCATAGCAACGTAACTCATCTGCTCTTGTTATTTTAGTCCCTGGTCCGCTTCACCTGGTTTGCCGTAGCTTACTTCTGCTGGTTTTAACAGCAATTGGGTAGTCTAGGAGTTAGTACGGGTCACAGTGTATATTCCTCTGGGAATAAACACGTCTTCTCAACTTGACCTCGGCGTACTTATTCTAAGGGTGATAGTTCCTAAACTCCGGCCCGGTAGATGGTGACCCTCAAAGGAGAAGCAGGAGACCGAGATTTGTAATCTATTTACCGAAACTGGTGTAGGACTGTGGATTTCCCTTAACCAGGAGGGACGGTGGTCAATAAACACACCCATTCGAAGGCCATGCGTATATTGAACCAAGTACTCCAGTACTTGGGACATTGTAAGATAAAGACCCAACCACTAGGAATACACGCGACGAAGCCATTAGGCCACCCTGGTCATCTAACCCACTCCATCCACCGCTTTGAACTTCACCTGTTGGAGTGACAGGACTGACGCTGAGTGACCTAACCTCTTCTGGTTACACTTTAGCCAGGAAAATCATCAGCTGCTCCTATTTTGTGAGGTGGGCTCTTAACACCTACCCCATGCCCTTCAGCCACAGAGGTGGTGCCAAGTGGGCGCACCAAAACCTTCCCCCCAGAAAACTGGATGGCTAGTCAGAAGCAGAGTAGAGACCATTTGGTGATATGCTCTCCATAACAATTCCACCAATTAAAAGACCTTCGCTGTCAATTGTTTCCTGGATTTGGCAACTCACTGCTTGGTAGGAACCACATTTTCCTTGAACTCGTTTTCGCACTCCTGGGTTAACGTTACTGGGTCGTCTTGGGGCCTTCTGTCTGTTGTGGTCCGTCCTAACTTCGAGTTGACAACCGTGCTATGCTGCAGACCGGGGGTTACTCGGCCGGTACTCGTCAGCTCTCCTACATACCTCGCACCTGTATACTAGTCCCAGGTGTGTGATGTGCTCGTCGGGCCACCCTATACAGAGGGGGTGGAAAGTCTGTGCGCGCATCAAGCACCGAACAGTGTTCATTCCTTGACTGTTACATGTTAACCAGTCACAATAGGCCATGTGCCACGTTCGGCACTCTGCTCATCTAATCTAAACTCAAGTCCGTCTGTATACCTGAGTTCGTCGTGCCATCCTAGGCATGTGTAATGGAATCTGTTTTCGCATTGGGCGCAATGAATGAAATTAAGCCCTGTACCCTAGCAGATGGCTACATGGCATCTCTTGGCTTCGGGTATTTTGTTATGTTCCATTGTTGTGGAGCTTTCGCCCCCTTCGGTGAGGTTCTGGTTTGCTTTAGCCATACTCTAGGATTAACAACTTGAGCACCACGGGGTGATTTACAATTCCTTGAGGTCTGGGGTGACTAGCTGGTTCTCCCTGTTAATTTCTCTATATCTCTTTTTCTCTCTCTCCAGGTGGTGTTGTCCTGACTCTGTCTTGTTTACCAAACAACAAGATGTGTGGCCCCACGTTGGGTGCCAAGAAAATGCTTCCTTCCTTATTCACGCATGACGGTAGGGATGCTGGAACACGTCACATAACCCAAGGGGATCTTAGTGTTTTCATTCCGAAAAAATGTGAGACGTCAACTTACTGTGGCCTGACTTAAATACATTTACTCTTGGCTTTACTCAGCCCGGTATACAAGATCAGACAGTTAGGCCATTGGCAAGGTATGTAGTCAGTGTTGGCCGGTGCTGGCTTGCCTGGTGCTAGCCTCTTCCAGGATAGACTGATGAGGGGTAGCTCTAGCTGACATTCGGTGCCCCATCCTATGGTGGCTGAAGGCTGGTAGTCAGGTTTGGTATTACTGGTCCTCGGGTCAGGTGGTTCCTGACGGCGGTAATAGGCTTGACTGTCTGTGTACGGCGTCTGTGAACGGCGTCTGCGATGCCCAGGCCCACAGGCAATCCCAGGCATAGACAGACGACTATAGGGTGTGGCTCTCCGCAGGTTTTCTGGGGTTGCTCAAATAGCTTACTGGGAGTGACTGTGGGGTGAGGCCTCTGCAGTCGACGGGCGGCTTGTGCCTGATCCCAAGGGGAGAAGTAGCTGAAGGCTGACTGGGATGGATTGCTTGATAATTGTTTGGTTGTAGGAGCCGAAGCTGCCTTCTTATCCACCCGCTAGTCACTCCTCTGTGGGTGAAGGGCACAGGGTAGATTCTACGATCCAATTTCGACAAAGCAGGGGCAGGCGACAGAATTCCCTAGCTGAGTACCCAGAGGCAAGCAAGTCATGCCGCTCTGTTCCTGTTACTCCAACTGGCGAATTGCATGCTGCTGAGGATTGGGTCCCATGTCTGTTATTTTTCGGACCATGTGGTTGACTTTTCTGCAGTCTGTTTTGCACACATGTTCCTTCTTCTTTCAGTTCACCACATGCTTGCAGGGTGTCCAGTCATCTGGAAATGCTGGAATGTACGGTATTTGAAATGCTGCTCCCTATCCACTCACCAGTCCTACCTCTACCTTCTCTACAGCAATGTTTTAATGTCTTGTGTACAGTCACATGGCCCTGTGAAATAGTTGTGGTTCATGTTGTCATTTTACATATGATTAATATGAAAATGTGTAACCGAACATTTAAATCACATTTAAATACAAAAGTAACATATCAAACCAAATTAATACACTTCATTGCATTGTATAATTGCAACAGAATCCTCTGCTTCGATTCATTAGCGTGTCAGTCGTCTGCCGAAGACGTAAAGTAAACTTGCATAAGCAACCGAATTATGGTATTACACCACCGTGACAGCGCGCACTCACAAACAACATTCATTACAAAAACTTCTTGCAGTATACAAGGCCTGCAGAGGTCATCAGGCTCAGGCCGTGTTGCGAAAAAGACATGCATTCCTACCCCACCTCCTCCCTGAGACCCTGCCAGAATAAACCAACCTTTGTCACCCACGTCCTTCACAGCAGGGGACTCCTCAGACATATGCTTCTTTTTTCCCCCCTTCTTTCTGTGTGACCATGATGCAGTTATTAGTAATGTGTTACGCTATCACAACTAAAAAATTCCTGCAATTCAGAAAAATATATAAATAAAGTCATCAAAAGTGGAACGTAAACATAAAGTTTGAAGCTTCAAATTCAAATTACATTGGCAGTAGGAAAAATCAATGACTTGAAACAGATTTTAATCACAGTTTATTTAATTCCATCTATATACTCAACGTGTTGTTGTTTTTTTTTTAAATACAATTTTATTGTGACACCTTACGGTATAGTCGCTACATATACATTGTAATTAAAGTGTCTACATAACATTTAAAATATTTTTATAGCGCTATATGCCATCATGTTTGAAATATAGACCTTAGAATGATTTTAAATGTTGAGGCGTACTTAAAGATTTCTGCTTAGTCATTCTAAGGGCCCGTAGTTCAGATGTGGCGGCATATAGTGCTATAAAAATATAATAAATATCATACGTACACTTAAATTATAAAGTGTATAGGATGGCTATACCGTTAGGTGTTCTGATTTTTTCGAAAAAAATAATCAAAATAATGAAGCGTACCTTGAAATTTGTGCTTCTAAGTCATATTAAGGTCTAAGATTTAGACTGACGGTATGTAGTGGTATAAAAATATTATAAATAAAATTTAGGCACTTTAGTTATAACGTACCTATATATAGCAGCTATACCATAAGGTGTCACAATTTTTCAGAACAAAAATCAAAATGTTGAGGAGCCCTCCGATGTTTGTGCCAAAGCACATGTGCTTTTTTCTCCCAGTGGCCTGCTGTGTGTCATCCGGGAGGCAAGATAGAGCCATTGGATAGATCAAACTTCAGTCCAGTTTTTTTTNCCAGTGGCCTGCTGTGTGTCATCCGGGAGGCAAGATAGAGCCATTGGATAGATCAAACTTCAGTCCAGTTTTTTTTCCAATGGTGGCCATATTTTGTTGTCGCCCTGATGATTAAGCTATGTTTTCTTTCAGCTGTGAAGATAATTTCATGCTGCAGAATGGTAAACCTTTTTTACATGGTCTTGAGAATCGTCACTTTATTGACAGGCTGTTCAACTACATATGGATGTAATGTATTGTAATAGGAAAGTACTATTACGTGTTGGTGCCTTGCACTTGCTNAGGCTGTTCAACTACATATGGATGTAATGTATTGTAATAGGAAAGTACTATTACGTGTTGGTGCCTTGCACTTGCTTCCCTTGACCTGTCACACTGGAACAAAGAAACAGCATGTCAAGGTCAGAGTGGTTACGCAATATGGGTGGTGAGTCATAAAGAGAAGCCACTGTGTACCACTGCTATAAGGCTATTATCTCGTGTGCTCCTGACCTTGGGCAGATTGAATGTCTGCATTTATCTGAAGGAATATTCTGGTTAATGACCTAATTTCTCTCAGCGTGACTCGGGGTGCGGAAAACCTTCCAGATCAGAGCCAGAGATATTATTTAAGCGTGACAGGCCTCCGAGCCGAGAGTTTATGAGAGTCGTAAGTTTGTGCTATTGTGCTGCCTTAAACGATAGACGACAAGCCAGAAGAGCAACAATTAGCGCTGGAAGTGACCAGTGGGAGAAAAATCTGTGGCTGCGAGCATCAGTGCAGTGAAGGGTGTGGCGGGCAGGCTGGAATATTGGACTGTATGTGTGAGTGAAAGAAATTTCAAATGATGGCAACAGACAGACTGAACATGTGTTAATGATGAGTGTGAGTTAAATGGCTATAACCAAATGGAGACACAAAAAAGGACTTTAATTAGAGTTAAGAGGATTATGTAGCTGCGTGTTCATGGTCAAGAAGCGAGGGACCATTATGGGCGACACTAACACGCACCCGTAGCACCTCATCACTCCTTGTGCACAAGGCGTGCAGTGTTTCCATCAAAATGATGTACTGGGCAAATTAGATCTGTAACACTAGGACTTTATTACATGCAATGGAAGCCCACAGATTATGCTGTGTGTGTTTAATAGTTATTTAATCATATTCATGATTTTGTCTTCCGTGAATACACTAAATATCATAAAAGTATAAAGATAGGGACACAGATGATTTTTTTGATTGATTAATGCCGTAAGTAATAGCTGTGTGAATAAATTAAAATCAAATTTAGATCTTTAATTTTTATTAAGACCTCCATCTCTCACAAACTCTGAAATGCCCCTCTGGCATCTTGTAACAGTATTGTAATGTCACAGACGTCAGAATTGACGACTGGAATTACAGCTCTGTTTTACTCACTCGGTAGAGACGTGAAACTTAAATAAAGGTGCCATACTAAAAATAAAATAANGGAATTACAGCTCTGTTTTACTCACTCGGTAGAGACGTGAAACTTAAATAAAGGTGCCATACTAAAAATAAAATAACTGAAGTATCTGATTAATTGCTCTTTATTTTTACTTCGTTAAAAATAAACATTTCACATTCATNGGAATTACAGCTCTGTTTTACTCACTCGGTAGAGACGTGAAACTTAAATAAAGGTGCCATACTAAAAATAAAATAAAATAACTGAAGTATCTGATTAATTGCTCTTTATTTTTACTTCGTTAAAAATAAACATTTCACATTCATCNAAAATAAAATAACTGAAGTATCTGATTAATTGCTCTTTATTTTTACTTCGTTAAAAATAAACATTTCACATTCATCCATTAATTAATGCAGAGTCAGGAACACCAGCTTAACGAGCCAGTCAACATAGAACAGTGCTGCAGTAGTTCATTTATTATGCACGTCACTAACAACTTGCATTGCGAGAAAATTATGAAGGCAAGAGGGATGTCAGTCCCCTCCTGGCACCCTAATGACCTCCCAGACAGGCGGAAATAATTTAGTAGAATAAAATATGCTACGCCAAAAATTTAAGTTGAATAAAAAAGTAGGCTCACGGGTGCTTGCCGGTGTGGGCAAAATTTGCCACGCTCAATGTGTCTTCTCTGAAAGCTGGTTGACAACTGTTAGCGGGCAGCATGCGCACCCGGCGTAGGTTGCCTTGCGCTCTACCTCCACTCCTCGCACCAGGGTGGCAAAAAACTAACCAAATAAGGGCATGGCATCGTATGGAATCCCTTTGAATACAGTGTGAACTTCCATTGCAACCGCCTTCCCACGCCAGCTGAACTGCGTAGTAGTAAAATTATCCAATTTCTAGAACATTATAGAAGGAAAATATGTCTACGAAAGTGGTAAGCTTTTATCTCCAATTGCTGATCCAACCTCAACTGCGATTTCAGAAAAAGCAAACACATGACAGATAAACATCCTAACAAGGTCAAAACTTCAAATACTGATAAGCATTTATAATTCTTCGTAAAACAAAAGACCATTAAACAAATATTCTGATTAAATTATTTTAAACTGCATCATTACAGTATGTTGCCAGTGTGCCACAATTTTCACCTGAATGCTTGTTTTCAGGATGGCGTTTATTTTTACTGCAGAGGTAGACAACTTTGCTCTTATTCTGTTTAAAGTTGTATACTTCTTATTTTTAATATTGGTCGGTAATGATTTATTATGGCCATGTAAATTTTGTGTAAAAATCGCTTTCAAATACTGATATTTCAAGAACAGATTATATTCTTAACTTAAGCAATTTTTTTCTGGTTACAGTGGTTTGCATTTACAAGCCTATCATTGTGGGTATGCTACTTGAAATAGCAGGTTTACGAGAATTACTAGCTGGTTTCACAATAGCCAGATGCGATGCGGCGCTATGAGTTGTAGCCAAAGTGAGACTGGCTGGCTGTCGCCGGATGACGGCGATAAATATGTCATAGATGTTGCTTTTGTCGGCATCTTACGACGATGGAGAAATATTAAATACTTGCTTTTGTAATAAAGAAAAAAGTGGAAAATACAGTATGTAACACGAGAACAACACTACGCAGTTATTTGCCACTGTAACAAAAGTAAACTTGAATTATTTGAACCGTTTGTTATCGACAATCTATTTGTAAATTGTTAAGGTTTATAACATGTTATCGTTTCTACTTTTGTTAAGTCCTAAATGCCTCTTTTTCCTTTCAGCTTGGTCTAAGATGACCATCGTTGCAGACTAAAACCGCATTGAATTTTGTCCTCTGTCGGCGCTAGACGTGCAGCACTGTATCAAAAAACCAGTTTTACCCACTACAGGAACATTAACAAATAAGCTACATGACTTTTATTCTCCTTGATAATTTCTCATATAATTTTTTGGTTTACAGGAATTCTGAGAAAAAAGCGTGAAATGTACAGTAAATTCAATTTACAGTCTCGCTGGACACCCTGACTTGCAAGCTCCACTTGTTGCCGTCTGGGGTGGTAGAGGTTGTCTTACCATGTGCCCGTCACACTACGAGTGAAAGATGGATTAAATGTCCAGGGCTCCAATTAGCCGAGGTCAACTAACATACGTAAAGCATGAGTTCTAAGGATGGCGTAGAACTTTCTGCCAATGTGGTTAGCAGGCAAGAGTGGAAAAAATATAACTTTGCTTACATCCTACTACCTGCAGTGCTGTTGGGGTCACACTACACACCAATAAAGAACAGACTTGTACAGCTACGAAATAACGCATGCACGGATGCTTGGTTACTGATTTTATTGGCCGTAGCTGCCGTGTTATACACAGCACAACACTAANCCGTAGCTGCCGTGTTATACACAGCACAACACTAAACCTGTGGGCTATTTCATAAAAGTACAAGTCTACAAGTTACAAGTGAATTTACCTGTAAGTTGTAAGAAAAGAACAGAATGCTGTTTCATAAACCTACAAGTACAAGCCTTGTAGCTACAAGTAAAATCTTACAAGTTACAAGTGATTTTTACAAGTACTTGTAAAGTTTAGTTTCATAAAGAGACTTGTAACTTACAAGAATTTGTAACTTGTAGCATAGTTCCTACTAGTATCAATAGCTATGTAAATTACACTGCAAGTACGGTTTTAAATTATTTTATGAGTTATATTATAACGAAGTGTGTTTAATTTTTGTAAACAGATATCATTGTGTGTGTGTGTGTGTGTGTGCGCGCGCGCACGTGCGTGCGTGTGTGTGTGTGTGTGAGAGAGAGAGAGAGCGAGAGAGAGATATATATATATATTATATGTTATTTGAATTTAATGAAAGGCTCCGTATGAGTTCTGTTAACTATGTCAATAATGACATTGGTGAACTTCGTTAAACTTGGCGCCAGTTCCTCTCGCACTTCCTGTTTTCCACTTGTTGTCAAGCTTCATCTATAAAATTGCATAAGACAGCTTTATTCACAATTACACATTTAAATAGTGACATATGTTGAACAAATTATTTTTACTTGTAAATGCATTTGATACCTGCATTCTGAACATAAACTCAATATTGTCAATACTAAGATATTATNTACCAATGGGCCCATCTTCCAATTTTGCCACAGCACGTCCCGGAAATTTGCAACTTCGTTCCATGCGCTTTGTGTATCATCTTTGGTTAATCTATTTGAAAACGCTCCAAACAGTGTCTCTTTATTTTCTTTAATTTTTGCAAAACCGAGAGTTTGCTATGCAACTGAGATTGCCTTCAGCTCATTTTATGAACGCCTAACATATAATGACAAATATGGAATACTTCACCACTTCAAAACAAAAACCAGCTGACTTGTAAATCTGTTCTTACAAGTGCACCAACATTTACAAGTCTACAAGTTTTCTTTCTGAAACAGCTTTCCTGCACACTTGTAAAATATTCTCTTGTAACTTGTAGACTTGTAGTTTTATGAAATAGGACACTGATGTAAGGTACAGTGGCCTTCAAAACAGTTGTAATAATGTTATTGCCGCTATTTTATGTTTTTACCCTTTAGAATTACACAAAAATTGAGTCCCGTGCAATTTACACTAGCCAGGATACCGAAAGCAGCTGGCATCATATAACTATCACCATGTGCATGGCTGGGGACACCACTACTCGGGCCAAGAAACAAATTTAATGAATCCATGAGTGGTGGGGGCACTCGTGGAGGAGACAAAAAGAGGTTCCGAAAATATTTAAGATGCAGGCAGAAATTAAAGAAGTCAATGTAAACTAGAGATGCAGGCACTCACAGAATGTATGTCCATCCCTGAAAGCTGCTGCTTCAAAACTGGCATCTTTGCAGCCAGAATGCAACTTCTCCATGTATCCCTCCTACCTTTACACAAAACAAAACTGTACTAAGAAAACTTATTATTTTTTAAAAGTTGAAAATATATGGATGAGCATGTGCACGTTACACTTAAACCATAACCTCCTTTTAATTTAAATTTTTTTTTTTAAGTGATATAGGAGTATTTCCAAATGTGACAAGTAATTTACAAAATGTTGAACAACATTGATTCAGAAGTTTAACATAAGAAACCAACCATTCCTGTTAAAAAAGACAACCTTAAAAATAGTTTTTAAAACTTAATTTCAAATTGTTAAAAATTAAATTGAACTATGCTTTAATTAAATAAACAGATACTGCTCCAAGGTCCCGTGAATGGCTCTAAGCTTTAGGTAATGCAGAAATGAAACCTTTGAAATACACTGCCTGGCATAGAAAATGCTACACCATGAAGGCACGAATGTAGTACCATGAATCATGTAGAGCAAATGTACATATGCCTGTTATGCATTAGATTATCATTTCTGGCCAATAACACAAACTGCATGTGTGATATAGACAATCAGCATGTGAAGCTGTTATTCAAGATGTCACAGCCATGCAAATGAGTGGTTTAGCTTTTAATGTTGTGGCGGTAACTTGCTGACACATGAGCCAGTAACTCTGTCTCAACTTCCTTCAGTTGGATACCTTTTCCAGCACAAAATATAGATCCCCCTGTCGTGTGGCTTAAGGAATATTTTAAGTGGCGTTTGCCAAGTGAAAGAGTGGGACACTTCTTTTCAGTTTATATTTTGAAAATTCCTAAATACTTAAAACAGAACACCAACTGTCATTAAAGCTAATACAAAATGAGTTCCAAAAACCCCAATGTTGAATACAGAAATATTAAAAACACCTTGATTTTACAGTGAAATTACATTGACAAATTTACGTAAAAGCCTCCCAGTTATACAGTGAAATACTACTGTATAACACAATTTTCAATCTCATTTTACATGATTAAAATGTCTGAGACAAACCCCGTAGAGTACATAACTTAACTTTTATGAAATCATAATGACAACTGTCACCCTCCCCTCTTCCCCATCCCAAGGAACAGAGTTACGTCCTAATCGAGTTCCTCAGTATTTCTCCTGTAGTTCTTCATAAACTTGAGAAACCAAAGCTAGTATATTTTCAACGCCCTATTCTGGAAGGTTTTCTGCCATTCACGTTGAGTATAGAGCAACCCAGGGTAACATCACATGCTGCAAGAGCGCTACTAAACCCATTGATTATACATAAAAAAATACCCATATAAAATATTGCTCCTCCTGAGATCTATAAGAGTAACATATGCTTAATACATTCTAATGGGTATATATGCAACTTTCCTTGCATTAAAATACACATAAAATACTCGTATAAAGTTAAATAATGTTGGGCGTTACTAACTTTAACATACATTCCTACACACTGTACATACATTTAAATACATATTTCTTTAGGATGTTCAACTATTGCAGGCAGGAGATCAAAAACATGAGGGTTTTAAGGGGGAGTTGCAGTCCCTTTACACGATACTTAAGGGTACATAATATTTTTTACATTGTGTTATGTGTACTTTTTCCAATTGGTTTGGAGAATTTGGGTCAGATATTAGTAATGCCACGGGTGAAAGAAACAGAACTATCTAATACTGGCCTCGCCATTTCACTGCTTACTTGGCGCTGTAAAAATTCATATTTGAGCTAAGGTGATGCACTTTAACTAGTATTAAGTTTTAACAAACAAATTCTCTATCACACCTAAATTCAAGGTACGTACTACAGGAAACTCTTCACCTAAATTCAAGGTATGTACTACAGGAAACGCTTCACTGATTGCATTAAGCAAGTATTTAAGTTTGTTAAAGACTGGCATGGACTCACCCTCGGTTGTACCAGCAGATCCGCCTTTCTGCACCAACTCACGCATCAGTTGTCTCAGTACATCAACACTGTCCTCGGCTTTGAAAGCTATGCTGGCATTTTTTATCACAGCTCGGAGGGATTTCTTCCCTAAGTTTTGAATCCAGGCTGTATGAACTGCTCTGGCAGAAGTCATGTTGGAATGAGAGTGTGTACCAAAATTTTTGCTCACTCCCATACTATGGCAAATCTGAGATGTTAACAGCAAAATTAAAACACTAAGTTGAAATACCCTCTTTGACTGACCTCACTGACAGAAGCAGAGTGGCGCAGCTTTCTGTCTACATTTGGCTGTAGCTTGCAGACACTGGCCAATAACTCCATCTCTACTTCATTCAGTTGGATACCTTTTCCAACACAAAATAGAGACCCCCCGTCGTGTGGCTTAGGGAATATTTTAAGTTGGGTTTGCCAAGTGACAGAGAGGGACACTTCTTTTCTGTTTATGTTGTGAAAATTCCCAAATGTACTTTACAAAACAGACCCATGTTCATTAAAACTAATACAGAATGAAATTCTAGAAACCCCATTGTTAAATACAAGAATACATATTTAAAAACTCTTGATTTGACAGCAAAATTACATTGACAAATTTACGTAAAATCCCCTCAGTTATACAGTGAAATACTACAGTATAACACAATTTTCAATCTCACTTTACATTAATAAAATGTCTGAGACAAAACCCAGTAAGGTATACAACTTAACTTTCATAAATTCATAATAGCAGCTGCCCCCTCCCCCCTCCCAAAGAACAGAGTTCCATCCTAATAGAGTCCCTCAGTATTTCTCCTGTAGTCCTCCATGAACTCGAGAAACCAAAGCTTATATATCTATATCTTCAATGCTCCATTCTGGAAGGTTTCCTGCTGTTCACGTCGAGTAGAGAGTGCCCCAGGATGAAGTCACATGCTGCACTAGTGCCGCCAAGTAGTCCAGGGGGCTGATTCTGAGCACCTCTCATCGCAATGTTCAATCGAAGAGTAACAATATACTTTATTGGCCAATGATACTCTAGCTAGCGCTGTACACAGTTTGCTTTTGCTTATTGATGACATCATTCCGTTCAGTATGATTTTGGCTGTCAATTGTCTGCTTTGCTCCTTGTATATAGGTTACAGTCCCCTTCACAAAAAAACGCTGTGTTGGAAACAGGTGACAACTCCTGGAAATTGCCTGTCAGTTACAAAAAGCACATGAACTGTAGCGTATCTAACAAAAATTATCAAGGAATAAAAAAGCCCACGAGTGTCTAACGTTTTATTTCTTTATTGCGGCACGGCGGCAACAAAACAACAAAGCTGTAACATTTGGTTTTTGTTTTATGTTTTGCAGTTTAATTATTATTGTGTTATATTTTTTTCATTATGCGAGACACTTGCTTAGTTATTACTGAAGGTAGGTAGTTAAAGCATAGGCAATGTAGAAAATCATAATATTTTACTGTGCAATTTATTTTACAACCGACGACGATATAGCTAAATACATAGTATCACTTTTTCACAATAGGCTGTTATGTTTAACGTATTGCATAATGAAAACCGTCGTTATAAATATAAAAATACCATACACAAATGCAAATAATATTTTGAAAAATTATATATGCTTATTTACATTTGCAAAATATTTTCTTTTATAAACTACAAATATTTGAATTAAACCCAATGCTTTCAAAGTAATTTGTTATGCTGTACATAACCTCATTTGAGTTCACACTGAGACATTTTATTAAACATATTTACTGTACGAAAACATTTTACATGAATATTATTATTGTGTATATATGTTTTGTAAGTATTTTAATTAAGTTTTTTTTCACTATTAATGCTTTTGTTTTTGAATATGGGAATTATCTTTGAAAACAGTACAAACTAGCATGCAGTCCGGAGTTAATTAACACTGTTTTTATGCATCTGAAAAATTCCACATATTATGTTTCCTGTAGAAGGGCATCTTTATTTCAGTTTGTGATAAATAATCATGAAAGGAAAATTATGTTTGAATGGCATCCAGTTGACTTAGCTGTCTAAATAATTGAGCATTTGAACTTTGACAAATGGATCACCAACTGTTAACAGTTGTGTAAGTTACATTATTAACTAATAACCGTTTAAAAGACATTTAAAAAAATCTATTTTGTGACTGCATTTTTCAATTAGTGAGCAAATACACGTATCTTAACTGTGTGCCATTTTGTTTCGCTAAACAACAGTTACAGACCCTAGTGAAAAATAAATATATACTGTATACAACAATGCAACATCGTCACGTACTTTTTAAGTTTTATATCTTTTCTCATTATTACTTTTTTGTGGTATAAGAATGTTGTAAATATATTCAGACTGCCAGTAATTGTCATTTAGCATAGAAGTACATTTTACAGGCCCCGACATTTCCATTTAAACGAATATGTAGGGCGTTTGGCTTATTTTACTCGTGTGTCTGCCATCTTAACGGTTTATGTCGTGAATATAGGAAAAATTCAGCCGAAGGAAGCATGATGTCATTAAAGTTCGATGAGCTTTACATGCGATGAGTAACACAATATCGTGGGTCAACAAAGTTTGCCTGGAATCAGGCCCCAGGAGAAACCCGGTGATGAGGGAGGGGAGCGATTCAATGAGGAAGCAAGCCCAGCTAGCTGGCATGCAATATGACTATAGCCTGCCCGTTGTCAACACTGCAGAGCAGAGCAGAGCAGTCAGGTTGGGCACTCACACCAAGGTAGGCTATGTCCACAACAGGAGTGATCATCCACGTAGGTCTCGTAGAACCATCAGCAAATGGCATGGGTATCCTTCTTAATGCAGGTGCTTGATGAACGATGTGAGGCTGTCGCACTGTCTCAGGAGAAAAATCAAGGCTTTTGGATACTTAAATATGCATATGCGATTCTTTCAAATGAATGAGTTAATAAAATGTCTTATCATAGGTCTCCATACTGCCGGTTGGCTCTTGCACTTTATTGCAGAAGAAACACAACGTAATGTGACAGCCATCAGTCACATTTGCAGTGTGCCCAGCGATCTGGGAATTCCGGAAAGTATGGGAACTGTACAGGTTTTTTTGTGGTCGGTATTGTGCGGGAAATGTACTGGAAATTTTTTCCCCCGCAGGGAATATGTAATTACATATACGTTACCATAAAATAGAACTTCGTAAATTAATTACATATTAACATTATTTTAAGTAGCTTTACTTTTCCTTTTTTTAACATTTGCGTAACATCTGTGCATTCTTTTTCTTCTTCATTTTGCAAGGAAATGAACAATGCAGTGAAATATTGGCCTTCATAGTTGGCTGCCACGTCTAGATAATTAAAGTTCAACATGGCAGCCGTTAACCATTCCACGTTTTCGAAAAGTCACTGGTGCATCCACCGGTGTACATTGAACGTTTGACAATTACTGTTTCAGTTGAGTCCTGTTAAACAGATTAATCCACCAGTTTAAACGACCTGAAAATTCGGTGGATCTGGTGGATATGCACCAAAACATCAACCAATGAATTTTCAAATGATTTCTCTCAAAAATAAAAGTTAACACGCCCTCAACTCGTAATTTTCAAGCATTCCAAGATATACAAAAGTAATTCTGATGTTGAGTTATACGAATGGGTGATGAAAATTTTAGAAATTGTATGGAATGGANCAAGATATACAAAAGTAATTCTGATGTTGAGTTATACGAATGGGTGATGAAAATTTTAGAAATTGTATGGAATGGAATACTATGTGTCTGGAAGCAGACGAAAATACTGCTAAAATTCAACCTGATGATTGAAAAATGCCTTAATCTGTGTACACTGGTGTATCAACCATTGAATTTTCGAAAATGAAGATTAATTTTAGTATTATCATGTTTTTGTTGTATGTTTACGTAATTAATGCTGGTGTAAGTGATAGTGACATTTCGTTATGTACCTTTGTTTTCTACGGCTGTGTATTCTATTTCTGCTTTTCATGCAGTGCATAGTGTTATAAGCAAAATAGTTACCGTTGCTGCCAACAAGTTGAGTTGTGATTTTGTTAAAAGAAAACTTTGATTTACATTGTGATTAGTGCAGTTCTTCTGCCAAAGAAAAATGTGGGATATAAGTGCGAACACCAAAAATGTTNTTGATTTACATTGTGATTAGTGCAGTTCTTCTGCCAAAGAAAAATGTGGGATATAAGTGCGAACACCAAAAATGTTGTGCCAAAAGGGAACATAAGCAAGAAATTACCTATTCTCTATGTTTATCACATAAGATGTTTGAGTGTGATTTGTCTGTCTAGACTTGCGCTGAAACCACCTTAGTTCATATTTTGTTAATTTGACACCAACATTTACAGCGGTAAATGTAATAATAGGTTAGGAAGTGCTGAACATATTTGTGAAAGTACATTTCATGTTTGTGCAAATATAGAATCACAGTGACATGCATTTACATTAAATTGAAGGTTTTATCTTTTTATAAATTAGTATTTTCGATGATGTAAATTTTATTAAGAACTTCACATTTATTTTCACAAATTTAGATAATTCACCTGACTGTCAGCTGCNTTCGATGATGTAAATTTTATTAAGAACTTCACATTTATTTTCACAAATTTAGATAATTCACCTGACTGTCAGCTGCAGTTGTTATTTATTTCTACAACAGTTTGACAATACTTTTACATAGTTGCAAAACATTTTCATGCATTTTAAAGGCATAAACTCTCAAGGTCGCACAACTTATTTCATGAATTTAATATCCAGTTATGCAATTTTTCTTTCAACTTCATTTAGTATTGTATAATTCTGAAAGGCATTCTATTGTTAGTGTAAAGGTACCGTATTATAAAACATTTTTTATTTTTACAATTTTTATGTGGAGGTTGATCAATTAAATGCATAGGATACTGTAACATAAGTTGCAATGAGAGTGATATCAAAGGGTAAGTTTGATCACACATGCATTGTCCACTCTTTGCTATACGTTAAATTAGCTTCTTTGCCACAACTTAATGTGTGTTTCTAAGACTTTTTTTTTTTTTTCTGTCGTATACATTATGTATGGTCCCGTTGGAATCAATTTTGTATAATAAATTTTGAATTGATTTAAGAATAAAATATTTGGCAGGCTTTTTTTGGGAATTGTGTCTGTCATGGTTCTGTGCATATTAGCCAAAACATTATACATTATTAGCATTATTGTATTTTTGGTTGAAGAGTTCATCTGATCACATGTGTTAGTTAATCTGTAAAACACTGTGCTAGAATTTGTTACAAAATTGGAATATGTACTGGAAATAAAAATGACAGCTTTGCTGGACACCCTGCATTTGGTGACAGTGGTCCAGGAGGTGAAGTGAAGAGGTTTGAGTAACTCTTAACATCTTAGTCTTGAGAGCCGATGCGGATGAAGTGAAATGAATATGGAACAGGACCAGAATGCAAGGATGGAGGAAACTGGAGATCCCAGAGAAAACCCACCGATCAGTGGCATTGTCCAGCATGATTTCCATATGCTAAATTTCAGGAGTGACCTCATCAGAAATCAAACCCAGTTGGCTTTGGTAGGAGGTAAGCACTTTAGCTGCTGCACCTTTATGGCCACTTGTCCCAGAAAGGAAATGTGCATCAGATACCATGCTGTAGCATACCCACAATCTACAACTGACAACATTTTGTGAAATATGCAGGGCAGTTTGGATACTCGGAAATTAACACTGTCAGTATCACGCTGCTCGACTGAGACAGGTTTGTCATCCAACCATCTGTTGCGGAGGCTACCCTTAACAGCGAGCCATCGTCATCATCACTTAGGATGGTATTGTACCAGAGCTGCATGGGGTGCAGAATGGAATGGTGGAATCTTCAGTGACAAATCTCATTTCTGTCTCATCAATTATGATTGTGTTATAGTCTGGCGGTGACGTGGTCATCAGGCAGATTCCTCTACTGTTGTGTAGTCTCACTGCATAAAACCATGATTTNCCAGAGCTGCATGGGGTGCAGAATGGAATGGTGGAATCTTCAGTGACAAATCTCATTTCTGTCTCATCAATTATGATCGTGTTATAGTCTGGCGGTGACGTGGTCATCAAGCAGATTCCTCTACTGTTGTGTAGTCTCATACAGCCTGTCTGCATAAAATCATGATTTGGGGTGCTATCAGTTCCACTCACTTCTAGTATGCATTATAGACACATTANCAGCCTGTCTGCATAAAATCATGATTTGGGGTGCTATCAGTTCCACTCACTTCTAGTATGCATTATAGACACATTAACGCCATGCTGCTATGTTGAAGAGGTTATCTAACCCATGGAAATACCGTATCTTCAGTGTGTCTCAAATGTACGTTTTCAACAGGTTAATGCTTGGCCACATACAGCACACAGCAATCTCAATGCTTTGCAAGGTCTGCAGATGCTTCCTTGGTTGGCCCAATTTCTAAATCTCTCGCCAGTTGAGAATCTGTTGGATACAATTAGGTGTTTGTTGAATACTCTCCCACCCCCACAAAATGAAGATGAACTCTGGACTTGGATCAACAAAACGTAGTCCATGATACCCCAGGACATTATTTGTACACTTACTGAATTAATGCCTCATCAAATTCAGCAATGTATTGCCCAACATGGAGATCTCACGCCTTACTTATAACTCTGTATTTTAGGCCACTGTAAGCCTTGTCTCTAGACTATGTAAAAATTAAATAATTTGTTCTGCGCCAGTTTTCTTAATTGTAGGGTCTGCTTATGAGCATTTATTCATGATGTGGCATATTTTCTGTCAGGCAATTGTGNGCCAGTTTTCTTAATTGTAGGGTCTGCTTATGAGCATTTATTCATGATGTGGCATATTTTCTGTCAGGCAATTGTGACGTTATTACATTACATTCTGTTTGTATTGTTAAGTTGGTGTTATTTCCATACACGGCTGCGCAGATGGGAAACTTGTTTTTGTTGGGTTGGCCTTTGCTCGTCCGTGCGTGCTTGTAGTTGCGGTAGCNGCCAGTTTTCTTAATTGTAGGGTCTGCTTATGAGCATTTATTCATGATGTGGCATATTTTCTGTCAGGCAATTGTGGCGTTATTACATTGCATTCTGTTTGTATTGTTAAGTTGGTGTTATTTCCATACGCGGCTGCGCAGATGGGAAACTTGTTTTTGTTGGGTTGGCCTCTGCTCGTCCGTGCGTGCTTGTAGTTGCGGTAGCGGCTGCACGAGTGCGGGAGTTGTTATGGCTGTGGCGTGCTGCCGCCTAGCGGCGGGCAGTGCTAGGTCAAGCAGCTGGTCAGTGGCCGAGAGTGCTTGGAGAAGTATTGATCGTTGCAGGTCATGCCCCGAGAGAAGACGATTGACCTACTGCGCCCGGGTTTTGCGTAACGAATAAAAAAACGTAATCCGGCCATTAATTGGTTATTCAGACAATTGTTAACGCAGTAAAACAGAAATAGTGTTTCGTGAGTTATCCCTGGCTGTCTAGAAATAGTTCAGCAAACTGTATTTTGTGTAACAAAATAGACTGCCAAAACATTTTGGAGTGTGACATCCGTTATTAGTTTTGTTGTATGAGAAAATTTAACTATGGATTCGTGCTCAAGTGACTCGTTTAAAGGGTTAAATTCATAAGTGGTTAACCTATTATAATGTTCGGTGGGTCGAATGGAGCATAGACGACACCGGTGTGGATGTAAAAGTTATCAACGGGGCCTCAAGGTAACCTGCGTTAAGTTTATTTTTGACCTAAATGCTGTGTCTCGAAGGCACGCCAGTCAAAACCCAAAAAAGAAGGGAGTTAAAAGTTATATTTAGCGTCGATGTAATTTTATTTCATAGTAGTCGCCACTATTTTAATTATAGTTAATACGAGTAAGTTTGTTAGTGACATTTTTATGACTTTTGGGTCGCGTCGCTCTGAAGTAGTACTATAAGGATTCATCTGTAACAAATTTCAGTACAATTTTTAATTGTATCAATGTTTGTTTTGTTATATAATTAGTCTTTGAGAGACAGTTTAAGGGTATTATCCTGACTAGCAGAAATGAATGCTAAGCATGTTTGTAAAACTGCCTGTAGGACTTTATGACAGTGAAACATATCTTTTTAGCTATGAGTTTTCTAAAGCTCTTGATAATTAATGTGGGTGTCACTTTTATGGTTAATATGATATGGTTTTTTAGTGGTGATCTGAGTGAACAGAATATTCCGAATTGTTCAAATATTTGTTGGCTAACTCATAATATAATATAATATAAATAATAATAAACATAATAAATAATAAAAAATAATAAGCATAAAATAAATGTTGGTGTGGCTCTGATGGATCATAATAATTGTGTAATGGTGAACCGAGAGAACCAAGTCATCTGTATGTTTAAAAATTTTGTTTGTATACTCTATGCAATTATATTTTGGTAATGACGTCCGGTTTAACTGTAGATTGAGAGAAATCTCTATTTAGGACAAAACCGAAGCAGCTGGCCTGTATTTGATGTAATAACTTGCTGTCCCCACGGCTCCGCTCACGTGGACTACAGAANTAAAACCGAAGCAGCTGGCCTGTATTTGATGTAATAACTTGCTGTCCCCACGGCTCCGCTCACGTGGACTACAGAATTATTGTTCTCTGGAACTTCTTCGTCTACCCCCTCATTATCACTAACTCCTCTTTCAACTTCTTTATCTTCATCTTCAGATACCATTCTAACCGTTGTCTTCGTTTCACTTGAAACATTACTATCAACACTAACCATCTCATTGAACACAACATTTCTGNACGGCTGCGCAGATGGGAAACTTGTTTTTGTTGGGTTGGCCTCTGCTCGTCCGTGCGTGCTTGTAGTTGCGGTAGCGGCTGCACGAGTGCGGGAGTTGTTATGGCTGTGGCGTGCTGCCGCCTAGCGGCGGGCAGTGCTAGGTCAAGCAGCTGGTCAGTGGCCGAGAGTGCTTGGAGAAGTATTGATCGTTGCAGGTCATGCCCCGAGAGAAGACGATTGACCTACTGCGCCCGGGTTTTGCGTAACGAATAAAAAAANTTGATCGTTGCAGGTCATGCCCCGAGAGAAGACGATTGACCTACTGCGCCCGGGTTTTGCGTAACGAATAAAAAAACGTAATCCGGCCATTAATTGGTTATTCAGACAATTGTTAACGCAGTAAAACAGAAATAGTGTTTCGTGAGTTATCCCTGGCTGTCTAGAAATAGTTCGGCAAACTGTATTTTGTGTAACGAAATAGACTGCCAAAACATTTTGGAGTGTGACATCCGTTATTAGTTTTGTTGTATGAGAAAATTTAACTATGGATTCGTGCTCAAGTGACTCGTTTAAAGGGTTAAATTCATAAGTGGTTAACCTATTATAATGTTCGGTGGGTCGAATGGAGCATAGACGACACCGGTGTGGATGTAAAAGTTATCAACGGGGCCTCAAGGTAACCTGCGTTAAGTTTATTTTTGACCTAAATGCTGTGTCTCGAAGGCACGCCAGTCAAAACCCAAAAAAGAAGGGAGTTAAAAGTTATATTTAGCGTCGATGTAATTTTATTTCATAGTAGTCGCCACTATTTTAATTATAGTTAATACAAGTAAGTTTGTTAGTGACATTTTTATGACTTTTGGGTCGCGTTGCTCTGAAGTAGTACTATAAGGATTCATCTGTAACAAATTTCAGTACGATTTTTAATTGTATCAATGTTTGTTTTGTTATATGATTAGTCTTTGAGAGACAGTTTAAGGGTATTATCCTGACTAGCAGAAATGAATGCTAAGCATGTGTGTAAAACTGCCTGTAGGACTTTATGACAGTGAAACATATCTTTTTAGCTACGAGTTTTCTAAAGCTCTTGATAATTAATGTAGGTGTCACTTTTATTGTTAATATGATATGGTTTTTTAGTGGTGATCTGAGTGAACAGAATATTCCGAATTGTTCAAATATTTGTTGGCTAACTCATAATATAATATAAATAATAATAAGCATAATAAATAATAAAAAATAATAAGCATAAAATAAATGTTGGTGTCATCTGTATGTTTAAAAATTTTGTTTGTATACTCTATGCAATTATATTTTGGTAATGATGTCCGGTTTAACTGTAGATTGAGAGAAATCTCTATTTAGGATAAAACCGAAGCAGCTGGCCTGTATTTGATGTAATAACTTGCTGTCCCCACGGCTCCGCTCACGTGGACTACAGAATTATTGTTCTCTGGAACTTCTTCGTCTACCCCCTCATTATCACTAACTCCTCTTTCAACTTCTTTATCTTCATCTTCAGATACCATTCTAACCGTTGTCTTCGTTTCACTTGAAACATTACTATCAACACTAACCATCTCATTGAACACAACATTTCTGGCTACATAAATTCTCCTTTGTTTCTCTGACCAAATTTTATACCCTGTGTCCGTATATCCTATCATAATTCCAAACCACGACTTATCAGACCACTTTCCTCTGCGTAAGTTCTCTGGAATCTACGCTTTACAACCAAAAACTCGTAAATTTCTCACATCTGTTACCTTACCTTAAAACAACCTATATGGTGTTTTGTCCTTATTTGCAGAAGTTGTGCTCCTATTTCTCAAATAATTTGCACAATACACTGCCTCACTCCATAACTCATATTTCACTTTACTCTCTTTTAATATAGAACGAGCTGTATTCATCAAAGTCTCATTATATATCTCTGCCCCACCATTATGTTGTGGGGTATATGCNTTAATATAGAACGAGCTGTATTCATCAAAGTCTCATTATATATCTCTGCCCCACCATTATGTTGTGGGGTATATGCCTCTGTGTAATGAATCTTAATACTAAGACTCCTGACAAAAATTCTTCATCTCTTTACTCATATATTCTCCACCATTNCTCTGTGTAATGAATCTTAATACTAAGACTCCTGACAAAAATTCTTCATCTCTTTACTCATATATTCTCCACCATTATCACATCGTAACATCTTTATGTGACTACCAGTTAAATTCTTAATGCATGCCTTATACTATTTGAACACCTCAAATACATCACTTTTCCTTTCAATGACATACAGTAGTAAAATGAGAAAAATCATCTATAAAAGTCACCACATAGTTTCCTCCATTCCATCCNCCTTTCAATGACATACAGTAGTAAAATGAGAAAAATCATCTATAAAAGTCACCACATAGTTTCCTCCATTCCATCCCCTAGGATGCCACATCGATGCACTATTTCTAACACACTCCTGCTCCTCAATTGTTTTTTATTAAAAGGAAATGCTCGTTGTTTTGCTTTCAAACAAATATTAAAAAATTTTATGTTACAATTAACACCAGTGCAATCAAAACCATCAACAACGTTACCATTTTTCATTTTCTTTAAAGTATCATAATCAAGATGGCATTATCTTTTATGCCACGTGTTCATGCTTACTTTACTAGTACATAAATTCATCATTACACCAATTTATTTATAACAGTACATATTACTTCATAATTCCATTTGAATCCCGAATAACTCTTCCCATCAACAAATACGACTTCGTTTCCACAAAATCTAACATATGTACCAGCTTTAACAAATTTTCTAACAGATGTCAAATTAGTTCTAAGTTCAGGCACATAATGTACATTCGTAAATTTTACAGTTACTTTATCTATACCCATTTGAAAAACACAATGAATTGTACCAACTTCATATGCAAGCATCTGTGCACCATCTTTTGCACAACCTACTGGTTCAGGTTTCTTTAATTTAACACACTTATAAAACAAATCATTCCTATTTACACAATGATTATTTGCACCAGAGTCTACATACCATTTAATTTCTGCTTTTACAATTTCTGTTTCAGCACGATAGCCCTGAGACTTTACCTTCTCATCAACATTGAAACCAGCTTGAGCCATACTTGCATTTATAAAATTTACACCTTTACCACCAGAATTCTTATTCTCTTGATGACAAGAATTTCCACAATTACCCTTATCTTGGGATTTCTTATAACATTTAGCTTTAATGTGACCAATACCATTACAATTATAGCACCTCTTCTGATTCTGTGAATTATTACTCCTGCAGTATTAAGCAATATGTCCCATCTCGTTACACTTAAAACATTTAACATCACGTTTCACATAACCACTGGACTGTAGTTGACTGAAATGACTTTAAATTTAAATTCTTAACTGCCTGACACGCTTCTACAGTTTGATTACCGCGTTCCCTCTCATCTACATTTCTATTATACTTGAGTAACAACTTTGACCGGACAAATTCCGTTGTCAAATTCTTTTCACTAATTACATCGAAAACCTTGGTAATCACATCACTTTTTGACAATGATAACAATAAATAACTCACTATTTCTGTGTCCACAATCTTTTCACCTGATGCACGCAGTTCTTTCACCAGCAGAGTTCCAGCAATTGTCGTTTGATCATTAGCTTAGCAATAGCTCCTTTCTTTTCATATACACAAAACAAGTTCTCCAAAATTGACTTGGTTTTCACTGCTTCTTCTGCATAATTGATCTGCACATCACTTAACCACTGACAATAATGGTTTTAGCACGTTTATTCTTCTTACCCCATTCAGCAGTAACAGGCTCTGGAACATCCAATTCAACCACATCAGACAAATCCTTTGCCTCCAAGATTGTCATAATTCGAAACTTCCATGTTTGAAAATTCTTACCTTCAATCATTGGAACAGAAAATTCTGATTTTATGGATTCCATTTTGCATAAACCAACACGTGTAAACTCATTCAGTTCACAAATATTTCATTCAAAAGATCGCAATTTTTCCATATATCATTACAAACCAGCATAAGCTTCCTCTAAACCACCATTCTGCTACCATGTTTGATAATTGTTCTCTGCTCAGTTTGTAATAATTAATTGCCACTGCTTTTTTATCTCGCTTTATTCAAACGCAACTGACCAAAACCTTAATAAATATATACTCTCCAAGAAAAAAAACACAACACTAAAGTTAACAGGTTTGCCAACATGACAATACAAAACATAAACCAGTTATTAACATATCCGAAGTTAGATTATTGTTTGTTGCAAGATTTCCTACTCATATGGTGTGGGGGTTTCTTTTTCTTCCATTCGTACAATAGGCAAAATGTTCATTTTTTGCTGGCACTTGGTTTTCAATCATGTTAGAAATGTATTTAACAAAGTATCACAATTAGTTTGGGGTGCCCACCAAAACGTGCCTGCTCGCTTGGTGACGTTACAAGTCAGATACAACTACGGCCGTCACGTTTGTTTACTTCAATGGTGATGCGTATTTGGTTAAATATAAATTGTTTGAAGTAATGGAAAAAGAAAATAGAGAGTCAAGTATACCAAAATCATTGAAATGGTTTATTGTACCGCAGGTGTACTAGTACATCTCGCAAACACCTGATAAAATATTTGTTAGGTTCAAAAAATGAAGCGGACAGGAAGATGTGGTTTAACCCAGTTAGGCAAGACGTTGAAGAAGTTTCGCCAAAATCAATTCTTTTTGTTGGCGAAGACCATTTAGATGTACATAATTATATTTAAGGTGTTTGTGTTTCCCCTATGTAGGTAGTTTTAACTCTGGACTTCTTATTGTCTACTATTTACATCTGACCTAACCTTCGTTACGGTACTATGGTATTGTTTAATACACACCACAACACGTTTAGCAATTTGTATGTGATGTAGACATGAGCATAAAAAAATATGTTAACGTATTTCATAAGAATAAAGGCATATAAATATATTTACAAGAAATTTAGCCACACAATGTAAGGCCTAACAGATAAAATTTGGTATAGATATTTTTTTATTAATTTAATAAAACTTCTAATATTCATTTTTAGGACACAGATATATTTAGGCTATATTCACATTGTATGCCTAAATAATAACATGTCACAATGTTAAGCCGTGAAAATTAAACATTAAATTATTTGGGTGGGACTCAGAGTCCCGCCTGCAGTTACTTTCATAACATTTTCCCTTAAATAAACAGAAGAAAACAGCTTTTGAGTAATAAAACAAATTCTTAAGCTTTTATTGCAGATTTTCTTTGCTGTATTTAATCACATCCCAGGTATTAAGTGTTTCTTTCTTAAAACACCATATGTATATTTTCAGCTTATGTGCACAGTTCTTACATTTTAAAAAGAAAGTGTAGACACAAGTTATCGTGATGTCAGAATAATAAAAGGTGTGTTAGGTACACAAAAGATAAGAAACAATAAGATAAGCAAGTTATTTTTTTAATAATTTTTTCGTTTCTAAACATATCTGAGGCCTTAAATATAGTGTTAAGAAACGAGGTGGAACGTGGAAATATCGGTTTGCCGGCAGGCAGCGTGGCATTGTGCCCGCCACCAGCCCACCACTGACCCACAGCTGTCTGAGAAGTCGAGCGGTGTCGGGTGACTAGCGTGCTAGCTTTAGGCCTGCTGTGGCCTTACTGCTCGTTACCTGGTATTTATAAATCGAGAAAAGTGTTTTATGGATACTGAAATGTTGTTTAGAATCGGGAAATATTTGTAACCTTCTTTCTCAATATTATGTTTTATTTCTAAATAATGTAGTTAATTTATCACAGACATCAAGCATGGTGCGCGACAACACACTACGCTCACTGCAGTCGTCTTCATTACAATTTTGTTATTCTTGTGAATGTAATACCTATTCTATATTTTAATTTTCAACTTTGAATCTTAGCAATCATAAACATAAACACAGTTGATAATAATAATAATAANACTTTGAATCTTAGCAATCATAAACATAAACACAGTTGATAATAATAATAATAATAATACGTTCCTCAATAAAACGTACAAACAAATAAGTTTTAACATGTGATGTAGGCCTACTGTGGCTTTGAAGATCACGACTGTGCAATTATGAGACACGTNAAACAAATAAGTTTTAACATGTGATGTAGGCCTACTGTGGCTTTGAAGATCACGACTGTGCAATTATGAGACACGTTCTTACCTTTGTAATTTTACACCTCTTATTTCAGGTTTCACAAAACAATGAGAATTGAAGTTATCAAGTACCATATCATTATCTACTCGTGGCAGATTGTCCGACTGCACTTTCACAAAGTTACCTTCCATTTTAGTGCTGCGTATTTGCAACGTGCCGGGGCCGGCCGCCAGCATATGACTAGTGACGTCAAACCAATGAGAGAGCGTTCCGCATTCACGTGACAGCGGCTGCGAANGCCGGCCGCCAGCATATGACTAGTGACGTCAAACCAATGAGAGAGCGTTCCGCATTCACGTGACAGCGGCTGCGAAGGTTACTGTTTTAATACTAAAATAACTTCATCAAAACCAATTTTTATGCAACAAATGGCACATTTTTATTTTCATACGCATATACAAATGTGTTTGTAGGTATCATTTTCAACTATATTTGCATGTTGCGTATTATGATGACAAGCACAATGGTTTGGCTAAACACTTGGTGCCATTAAGCCTCTGCTACAATTACAGTGTCCCCTGTCCTCGGTCCTCTGTCCTCATTGACTTTTCGAGACACT